>FXXK01000488.1:51822-64611 GCA_900184695.1 Betula pendula
GCCCTTCTTCAAGATATTGAAGAAAGCTTTTGTTTGGGGGGAAGAGTGTGAAGAGGCCTTCCAACAACTGAAAAGCTACCTGGTCAACCCCCCGCTCCTCAGCCAAACAACAGAAGGTGAGCCACTCTATGTCTACCTTGCGGTGTCTGATTCCGCTGTCAGTTCGGTCCTGATAAGGGAAGACCAAGGAGTGCAAAAGCCGGTATACTATACTAGGAGGGCTCTCAGAGGCGCAGAAAGCAGATACCCACAAATAGAGAAACTAGCGTTCGGGCTGGTTACTTCGGCGAGAAAGTCGAGACCTTACTTTCAGGCCCACACGGTTCGGGGGCTGACCGACCACCCTTTGAAGAGAGTCCTGTTCAAGCCTGACACCTCGGGACGTTTAGTCAACTGGGCAGTAGAGTTAGGCGACTTTGATATTGAATATTTGCCCAGACCCGCCATAAAGGGCCAGGCACTGGCGGATTTCATAGCAGAATTCACTGGCCCCAGTAGCCAATAGAATCAGCCGGTCAATGATCTATGGAGGATCGGTGTAGACGGGTCGGCGACGAAAAGACGAAGTGGGGCCGGCATAGTTCTGGTAACTCCGGAGGGTCAAGAGATGAAGCTTGCCATTCGGATGGATTTCAAGACTACTAACAACGAGGCAGAGTATGAGGCCGTGGTAGCTGGCTTAATGATTGCCCACGAGCTTGGGGCCAAAAACGTGGAGATCCACACTGATTCGCGCGTAATAGCAGGCCACATTCTGGGCGAATATGAGGCGAAAGGAGAAAAGATGAAAAAGTACCTTGCGAAGGTCAAGAAATTGGCATCCCGGTTCGCACACTTCCACGTGAAGAAGGTCCCGAGAGAAGAAAATATGGAAGCTGATAGGCTGGCCCGAATCGGATCTGCACGAGAAGAAGAGCTGGAAGACTCTAAAGAGCAGGTTCGGCTGCTGTCTTCACCGTCCATTCTTGACGGCCCCCAAGTATGTGTAGTACGGGACCCGCCAGAGTGGGCTAGAGAGATATTCAGGTACATCATTGAAGGCCAACTTCCGGCGGACCGAAAAGCTGCCGCCAAAATACGCCAAAAAGCTTCTAAGTACACTGTCATCGACGGGTCTATCTACCGACGTGGACTCACACTACCACTCCTCAAATGTCTATCCGAGGACGAAGCTGACTATGCTTTAAAAGAAATTCATGGAGGAGTCTGTAATAGTCACTCTGGGGGTCGCGTGTTAGCCCACAAAGCGATCAGAGCCGGATATTACTGGCCGAAGATGTATCAACAATCCATGGAAATGGTGAGAGCGTGCGATAAATGTCAGAAGTTCGCAAATGATCAGAAAAGCCCTCCTGAAGAGCTCACGTCGATTACATCTCCATGACCCTTTTCCATGTGGGGGGTGGACATTGTTGGTCCTCTTCTGCCCGGAAAAGGAGGCGTCAAGTTTGTGGTAATAGCGGTCAACTACTTCATTAAGTGGGTAGAAGCCGAAGCCCTTGTGCACATCACCTCCCAAAACATTACCAAGTTTTTGTGGAGGTCGGTGATTTGTAGATATGGCCTCCCCCACGCTTTCGTCCCTGACAACGGAAAGCAGTTCGATTGCAGGCATTCCGGGACTGGTGTGAAGACCTGAAAGTCAGGAATTACTTCTCTTTACCGGGGCACCTGCAAGCCAATGGGCAAGTCGAAGCTACAAACAAGACTATTTTTAAGATACTGAAGAAGAAGCTCGAAGATAAAAAGGGCGCTTGGGCTGAGCAGCTGCACGAAGTCCTTTGGGCCTACAGAACCACTGAAATAACTCCCACCGGGGATACTCCTTTTGGCTTGGCTTTTGGATCAGAAGCCGTCGTTCCTGTAGAAACAGAGCTTTCTAGCCTTCGTGTCCAGAAATATGACCGTGAGCTAAATGAGGAAGGGCTGAAGCTATCCCTGGACCTCCTGGATGAAAGACGCGACCAAGCAGAAATGGTGATGGCCTCATATCGCCAAAAGACAGCCCAGTACTTTAACCGAAGAGTCAAGCCGCGGAGGTTCAAAATTGGTGATTGGGTGCTTAGGAGAGTCACTTTGGCAACTAAGGAGTGCGCGGATGGAAAATTGGCTCCAAATTGGGAAGGACCCTACAGAGTCGTGGGATGCAACCGACCCGGCGCTTACCATCTCGAGACTTCCAGAGGAAGGAGGCTGTCACACCCCTGAACGCGGTAACATTGAAACGAGATACCAGTGAACTCACACATTTGAAGGTGGTAATTATCCACGATGAAACGTCTGTCGTCCTTCTGTGTGCTTTCATGTACCATGTGAAAACATAAAGCATGTGGGGTGAGCAATCGCAGGAGGCCGCCAAAAGCAAACATCCCATTTTGGCCGTCATCAGAGGTCTACGACCTTTGACAGCGAACCATGATCCGAAAAGATCCATGCACCGTCAGTGAGCCCAAGACCCGCTTGCATGGCGTGCGTGGACCCTAGATCACCACCGGGGCCGTCACGTGAGGGCCGGACAACGACCGTGACATGCCGAACCGAGATCGAAAGATCGCACCGCACAAGGGTAACAATACCCGTTGACATGCTGGGCGTAACGAGCCTAGAGCACACCGGGTTCCGACACTGAGGCCGACATCGAAAGTTCCTTGACATGCCGAACCCAGAATCGAAAGATCCGCGCACCTCACTGAGGCTCAAACACTCCTTTGACATGCCGTGCAGTGCACCTAGATCACCACCGGGTCCGTCACTGAGGTCCGCGACAACGACCCTTGACATGCCCGAACCATAGACAAAGATCTGTGCCCGTCATCGAGGTTACAAAGACCCTTTGACATGCGTGCGGATCCGGATCCTAGATCACCACCGGTTCGTCACTGGAGGATCCGGACAACGACCCTTGACATGCCGAACCTAGGATCGAAAGATCGGCGCACCGTCATCGAGGTACAAAATACCCTTTGACGGTCGTGCTACATCCTAGAACACCACCAGCGGTTCCGTCACTGAGCGTCCGGACAAACGACCCTGAATGCCCGGAACTCAGATCGAAAGATCGGCGCACATGTACCGGAGGTTTACAAAATACCCTTTGACATGCGGCTGTAACGACATAGATCACACCGGTGTTCCGCCACTTGAGCGTCGGAAACGACCCTGACATGCCGAACCCAATCGAAAGAATCCGCGTCAGCCGTGCATCAGAGGTCATGAACCCTTTGGCATGCCGTGCGTGCCCGGAAGCCCCCCTAGATCACGATCTGGCTACGCTCAGTGAGGCGGTTACGACCCTTGACATGCTGAACCAAGAACGAAAGATCCTGACCCGTCATCAAAGGGTCGGAACCCTCTGGCATGCCGCTGCACGGATCCAAGACAAACCACGTTGCGTCATTGAGACGGGAAACGATTCCTTGACAGCCGGACTTGAAGATGGAAATCACTTAGATACATTCTGGCCGCACAAGTTCGATCATCTCCCTTCAGAAGCCGAACCCTAACAGCGCGTTCATAAGGGGCTGACAAAGCGAAGCAAACAATGTGCCAAGTAGCCGCAGCAACATGCGAACAAAACAACGTTAGAAGAAAAATCCGCCCGGTTTTAATCTTTTCCTCAAAAGCATGGGCGATAGCATGTCAATATCTATACATTGAGATGAACACCTTGGAATGACTCATCTCATCCAAAAATGAGGGGGGAAGACATACAGACAGTCAACAATAAATGTCCAACCAAAATAAGGCCCAAACCCTTCCCAAAACAGAACAAACAAAGGAACATGCCAAACAGGAGGCAACGACATGACAAAATCATGGGTCCGCTTGACCCTTACATAGGATAAAAAAAAAGCGAGGTAGTAAAAGAGGAAGGAGAAAGCGAAAGGATGCCAGAGCACGGCTCCTCCTAATCCTCAAGTGGAGAAGCCGCCAGCAACAAAAGCGTCCACCAAACTATGCCTCCCCCATCCTCATGCGCCGCCGGTGCAGTTTTCAAGCACTGGACCAAGTTGGCCTTCAAGCGGCGAATCTCCACGCGCCACACAGGCGACTCGGTCCCAAACGACCGAGCCGCACTCCCTCACGAGGAAGGAGTGGGACCTGGCCCCGGGCGTCCGGCGCTCTCCGCTGGGCCCCGCTCCCAAGAAAGCGTACTCCGCTCCAGGGGTAGGAAGGCCCTGGTCTTCTCCTGCTACCCCGCCACCCTCGACGGGTTTTGGCGTCCCTTCTGCTGAGGTGGGGACGGACCCCCCGCTCCTCCCTCTTTCGGCGGGCCAGGCACCACCCCCGGAATGAAAAAGGGATCGTCGTCCGCGTCCACGGCGAACCCCGAAGGACGGTTCACGGACTCCGAGTCCGAAACCGAGACCCTCGGAATGGGCCCAGCAACCGTCACTCGCTCTCGAAGTCGCTTGCTCCGGCGAGAAACCCTTGGAGCCTCAGGTGCAGGAACCCTTCGTGGCCTCCTGCGGCGTTCATCATCATCCATAGTAGAAGATTTTCGGAGAAAAAAGAAAGAAGGGAGCGCGCTTGTTGCGAACAGCAAAGAAATGGAGAGTAGTAGTGAAAGAAGGATACGGGCTGGCTTCCTTTAAGTAAGCGCATCAGGTTTTGGGAAGTCCAACAGGCGCACCTCTTAGGGAGTTGCACCTTTTATTGCGCAGCTTCCTACCAGCCAAGACCCCAAAATAAAACTTTTCAAATTCCCGAAATGGAATAACTGAATGACGTCTTGTCCAGGTCAAACGCGAAAGTACCTGGACAACGTGCTAAATCATACCGCCTAAACACGACAAGCAAAATCAGACGATGTAACAGAGCCAAAGAATCTCATTATGAAAGTCAAACTCAGTCTTTTTCAAAATAAAAATAGTGATATACAGCAACAAACGGACAAAACACGAAATACAACTACGAAGAAGGCGCGCTCTTATTAGTAGGGGGTCCCGTGGAGGGTTCGGTGCCATGTTCGCCACTGGCACTGGGACCGGACTTACCCCCATCCACCGATACATTGCTCGGTCCGGCCTTAGGCTCGCCTCTGACCGCTATCCGAGCCCTGGCTATGGGAGGAGGAATAGACCACATAGAACGAGCATCTGGCAGCTCCTCCGCCCCAATCAACCGAAGCTCACCCAAGGCCCGTGGGTCGGGCCGAACATTTTCGATCTTGATGGTAGGCACTTTTGATTTTGACTTCTCGTCTACTGCCATTGCCCGGAGAGTCTCGAATCCCCATTCGAACCCGTGGATCCAGGTACGGTTCCTGACCATGTGCACTATGTTAAGCTGGTCTTTGTACCTCCTAGCCAACTGGCTCGCCTTGCGGGGCTTTTCCACCATATGGTCTGCCAGTATAGTGGCGCTCTTTTCCTGATCCCGAAGTTCCTCAATTGCTTTTTTCTATGCCGCCATCTGTTCTCCCAACGAGAGAAGTTGCTCTTCGGCGGTTTCCAGCCCTTTCCGTGCAGAGTTGCGCTCGGCCTCCACAGAGCGAAGATTGCGAGATAAGTCCGAAACTTCTGCTTTGAACCCCGCAATCAGCCCTTTCTGTTCGTCGATGACCCCCTGCATCCACGACGAACGACCCTGCAACTCAGATTCTGACTGCATCGACCTCGCAAGTTTGGCTCGAAGGTCGGCCACCTCACTTCGAAGCCCGGAATTGGCTGCGTCAAGCCGAAGCACATCACAGGTCAACTCTTCGATCCTCGTCTGCCCAACATCTACGGCCGAGCGAAGCTGCTCGTACTCAGAGGACTTCGCTTCCAAAGCCTCCTGCCTCTTTAGGGCATCGAAAAGCTCTGCATCATGGCGCGTCGATCTCTCTTCTAACTCCAGATTCCTGGCCCTTAAGGCAGTGATGGTAGACCTTGCAGCCGCGAGCTCCCCGTCCTGAACCTCCGACCTCCTCTTCCATTCGAGGAACGACTCCTGACTAGAATGTAAATATTTATCAAGTGAATTAAAGGCGATCAGGGAACCCTACAAAAAAAAAAAGGGCAAACAAAGTCAACAAGAAATCAAAATTTTAGAGAAACTGAAGCGAATAGCGATAAAGTAGCAACGCACCTCGAGTTGATGTCGAAGACCAAGGATGGGATCTTCTTGGGAACCGACCACCTCACACCATGCCGGACCGCCGCCAGTAGTCACTTCCCCAGTTTCGGGGCCCGAAGCTTCGGGCTCACTATGGACTTCTGAGTTGTGCCGAACCTCTGGAGCAGCGATTCCCGCGCTCGAACTGACGTCGGCTGAAAGTGGTTCGACCCCTTCTGGGAGGGGGACTCGAGAATCTGGAAACTCAGGTTCGTTTGGGATCTCCAGAAAGTCCTGAGCTTTGAGGGGAACAGCCTCCATCGCCGAAGTGGAACCTGTTATGGCAAGTTCGGCCTTCTCCTGGTCGGCCGGCGCTATTGTGCCCTCCACTTCGGAAATAAAAATTAGTTCGGTCGTGATAGCTTCGGCCTCTGCTCTCTCCGAAGTTTCCATGAGACCAACCTCTGCCACTTCGAGGGTCGGCTCCGCACCCGCCGCTGAAGGAGGAGCGGATGGTGAAGACGCCTCATTCTCACCACCTTCAGCGGAAGGGATAGCTTCGGTCGATGGCACTGAACCTTCCCCCTCGAACAAAACGACGACGCCTCGGGCCCTCTTCGTGGGGGGGTACATCTTGATGAACTCAGAATACGTGGGACTCTCCGCTCCCCCCTCATTGGAGAGTGGAGAAGAGTCCGCCTCCTCCTCCCTCGAGGGCTCCGCAGCTTTCCTTTTAAGAACCCGAGTCCTCGCCATGAGAGGAACGTTGTCCTCATCGTCGTCCTGGCTGTCGTCGAGGACGATTGGGCCTTCCACAACTTGGGGGGCGTCCCCTCTCGGCGAGTCCCCCTCAGTAGACAGAGAGGGAGAGACCGACCCTTCTTCGGAAGAGGATGAAGGTTCGGCCTCCTTCACCGGGGCATGGCTCGGCCCTTTTGACCTCGTTCGCCTGGGCGTGCCTTCCGTTTTCCCTTTCTTCTTCGAAGGGAAGAGTATGTCTAGAATATGGGCCATTCCGCCGCACCTGTGCACAGAGAAGCCCAAGTACTTCTGCAAATTGGCTGGGCGAAGCAGAAACCCCAAGTTCGAATCTTCTCCCTCCGCCATTCCACGCTCAACCGTGGACCAGGCCACCATCCGGTCAACTCTGTCCTGCTGGGCGGCCGTCAACTTCGACTTCTGAAACCCCCGTTTCGATTTTGAGTCCCCTAGTGGCGAGGAACCCGAGCCTCCGGCGGGTGATCCCATAAAATGGGAGGAAGCTCCCATCCCAAGCCAGAGACGAAAAAGAAAGATGTCTCGAAACGAGGGTTGCTCTGCCATGTGGTTGGAGCGGAAAAAAACTTCCGCTCCCGGCCCTGCAAGGTCCATGTGTAACCATACTTTACCGGACCGAATAAGTTTAAAAACTATGGGGCGGTCAGTTGCTGGCCGTCTCCCAAGACCATCGGCCACGCCACGCTGCATGCCACCACATGCCGCCAGGCGCCGGCCTTCAGCTCCGTTGGCGCCATCTCCAAGATGTGCAACATTTCACGGGCCACCTGAGAAAACGGAAGCCTAAGTCCGGCCATAAGGGCTTTCTCGTAGATGCACACTTCGTGCTCCGAAGTATTTTCGAAAATGCTATCATTGGGTCCCGGAATCCGAATCCTCACTTCGTCGAGAATCTCGTAAGTCTTTCTCAACCGCTCGGCGTCCTCGTCGTAGGAGCTCGCTAGCTTTCAGGGGGCCCCAAAGCATCCGCCTTAGAAGATTTTGGGGGTCTTGAAGGCTTTGATGATTTCGAAGGTCTCTTAGGCATCGCGATTGACAGAAAACTTTGAGTTGAAAGCGAAAGGCGTAGGCGGTCAGCTACTGTGATAAATCTTTGAAGAATTAACCGTGACGGCTAGGGATCATTTGCAACAAAGATAAGAGGAAATCCTCCTCAAAACCTATATACACGCGTCATAACCGAATACCTCCAAAAAAGATGAGGACGATATCAAGACACGTGTAATGGCGCCTCGGGTAACACGTCATCCAACCTCCCTGCGGGCGACGGTTCATCTCCAAGGTATGTTAAAATTTTCCCGCCTTTTCCACCACACAGCGCGAAAAATTTTAGGGGATAACTTTTGGGGATTGGGCCTGCATCTTCATGGCGGCCCATGTCCCATCCTCCTTGAGAAGGCCCATCAACCAAGAAACCGAACCTGCACACTCATGTTTGCCGAACCTATCGATAAGGTCGGTAAGCGCGCCGACCTTCACTTCGGCATCCAAGGTTCGGCTCCAACAGAAGGACGTAATGATTCTTGATGAAGACAGGACAAGGCCCATTTATGGCTAACATTTATGATAGCCGACCTTGATTGCTGTTCCCGCGTGTTTTTGAGGCATACCTACCCTACACGATATGATTGATGTGACAAGCGGACAAGGGATAACAGGATGTGGACCTGCCTTCGTGTGACACGTGGAGGCATAATTAATAGACCTTATGGGCATCGAAGATAATAAGGGACTTAGGGGCCCCACAACAGAAGTTCATTGATGAGTCTCGGGGAACCCACCACTATATAAGGAGCGGGTCTAGGTTCAGTGCAATGTACGTACATTCAATCAAAGAATTATTCTAAGTATTTCTCTCCAAGATAAGGAACTGACTTAGGCATCGGAGCTATCCCCCGCCGGCAACCCCCGGCAAGCTCTTGTGTCTAATGTTTCTCTGTTCTCAGGTTACCGTACAGCCGGAGTTGGAAACTGTCACAACAACCCCAAAAGGCCTAGTCGATTTTGGAGTTTCCCTAAAATTACTTATAAAGCCCAGTTTCACTTAGTAACTAGGCGATGTGGGACTCAACACTCATGACTCTCTTTATAAATCACCAACTCTATGTGGGCTATTTCTCTTCTTCCCAATATGAGACCGAGGTGTTACAAACTCCCCTCTTAAACTCCTGACGCCCTCGTCAGGGCCACGTCATGCAGTGTTTCGATACCACATGGCCTGGCGTTACTAGGTGCTCTGATACCATTTATAACAACCCAGGGAAAAGCGTTAGCCACACTCGCGCCTATCACCCCAAAATGACTAGTCAATTTTTGAGTTTCCTAGAATCACTTATAAAGCAGTTTCACTTAGTAACTAGGCGATGTGAGACTCAACACTCATGACTCTATTTATAAATCACCCACTCTATGTGAGCTATTTTCCTTCTTCCCAATATGGGACCGGGGTGTTACAGCTAAAGGATGAATCTTCATTCATCTTGGTATCACTTAGGCCAAGACACTCATACACTAGGAGATACAAGAATCACATGATCAATTCCACTTGGATAGCTGAATGGTACATAGATTCTTTTAAAAACCAGCCAAACATGCCAATTGAAGTCTTACAGAAAGATGTCAAATCGAGGTGGAATGTCAATGTACATGTTAGTTCGTTGTATAGGGCTAAAAAAAAGGCACAAAAGAAAATTAATGGCAATATCATCGATTATGGGACTATTGTTTGACTGTTATGAGGACCAATGTTGGTAGTTGTTTAATTTTGATGGTTGATAGACCAATGCCCCAGGTGCCGTGTAGGTTTCAACGACTGTATGTCTCACTGGCAGCAATGAAAAACGATTTCATTGCAGGTTGTCGACCTATTATCGGTGTGGATGCATGTTTCTTAAAGGGAATGTATAAAGGTCAGTTAATGGCTGTTATTGGGAGGGATGCCAACAACAACATGTACCCAATTGCCATGGCAGTTGTAGGAGCAGAGACTAAAGACAGTTGAACATGGTTCTTAGAGAGGCTTGTGGGAGATCTTGGCCAATCTAGTCGAGGTGGCTGGACTTTCATTTCGGATAGACAGAAGGTTAGTTGAATTTGGTTTGTTTTTTATTTTCATTTAATTTGTGTTGATATTCTGTAATTCCAACTGTTTGTAAAATTTGTGTTCTAAATGTTTTTCGTGTGTGCAGGGTCTTGTACCAAGTATTCAACAAGCGTCTCCTACGTTTGAACATCGTACTTGTGTGAGGCATTTATATGCCAATTTCAGATATGAAGGTCATAAATGGATTCTACTTAAGGACATGCTTTGGACAGCTGCCTCGTTGTACACTCAAATTGAGTTCCATAGAGCAATGGAAGAGATGAAGAGGGTTAATAAGCCCGCATATGAGTATCTTGGCAAAGGTTGACCCCAGCAGTTGGTGTAGGGGATGGTTCAATATTGCTGCAAAGTGTGACCTATTGTATAACAACACTTGTGAGAATTTCAACTCATGGATCAAGAAGTTCCAAGACATGACAATCTTGTCAATGTTGGAAGGGATTAGGAATAAGTTGATGAGGAGGTATGTGAGGAAAAGGGAATTGATTCGTACAATGGATGGCAATATAGGGCCAAAAATACCAGCCAAGTTGGAATATGAGGAGGATGAGTCAAGCCACTGTTCGTGCACATACGCTAGTTCAAGTATTTTTGAGGTTGAGAGCCGTGGGATGCGTTTTGTAGTAAATGTGGAGGACAAGACATGTGGTTTTAGGAAATGGGATGTGTCTGGAATCCCATGTAGTCATGCTATATCAGCCATCTTGTACTATGGGGGTAACCCTGTAGATTATATTAGTGAGTACTTTGGGAAAGAGAAGTATTTGGAATCATATGATCCCACTATCTACCCAGTGCCAAGTCAAGAGCAATGGCCTAGGAGCGACCAACCTAATATAGAACCTCCTAAGGCAAGGATAGCTCCTAGAAGACCTAAAAAGTTAAGGCAAAGAGGGGTTGAAGTGCCAAGAATTTAGTACACAATGAGAAAGGGGGGCTGGTAAGATCCAGTGTAGGCAATGTAAAAGCTGGGGTCACAACAAAAGAAGTTGCTCCGCAAGGAAGAGATGAGATGAAAGAAGAGAATAACAGGCAGCTTATTATAGATCAACTGCAGGCATTGATTGGAATCTAGATATGGTAAGTTAAAAGATTGTAAATGATTTATTTCTTTGGTAAGAACTAATCTAACCGATTCCTTTCTTTTGTAGTTGAGTGGCTCATCAAGTGCCCCATCAGTGAGGGGAAGAAAAAGAACACGAGGAGGTGCAGAAACTGCCCCCACCCCACCTAGCAGACATGCAGACAATGTCCATACCCCACCTAGCATAGATGCAGAAGATGCAAGTCAGACAACACTTCCATCAAGTGAACAGGCATATATGCCAAGCCCAAGTACCCAACCATCTCCAACATATTATGAAGATCCTAGAAGTCAAACAAGACAGCAACATCATGAGCAATATGAAGTTCCTATAGCACAAGGGGTGCAGACACAATCTGAAGTTCCTATAGCCCGTACCCGTACACATGTATGTGTTTCTGATAAGATATATTGCCAATTAGTTTGATTCATTTCCTAATGACCTTTTTTTCTGTTTGAACATGCAGGCAGCTTATATAACAAGGAAGACAACTCAGGTGCTAGCTACAAGGTCTAGGATAACTGGTAGATTGAGACAAGATGTTGTTGTTGGGAGGGCAACTAAGAAGAGTGTCAAGCATGTAGTTAACCTCACTGGTAACCCTAGCGGGCCACCCCCAATTGTAGGAGGTGTCCTAGTATGCTCATAGGATCCTCCCAAATCAGGTGGTATAACATTTAGGATTGCCCCCCCTGATTTCGATATACAACCAGGCAAAGGGGCAACAACTGACAAACCTCCAGCAGGTCTTCAAAAGGCTGCAAGGATGGACAAGGGGAAAGGTAAATCCACCACAAGTATGAACCCCGCGACCAAGGATAAAGGAAAGAAAAAGATGTGGCAATTGTGAATTGGGATGGTTCAACAATAAACTTTTTGTGCTCTGTTTTGTCACTATTGAACATATGGTTTTTCTGTTTTTGTAGATCTGATTATACTATTTAAGCTTTGTTTCATCTATTCAATATAACTTTTGGTGTAGGATGAATGTAACCCTATTTGAACAGATGCTTTATGGTTTAGATGCAGTTATTAGTAAATGTACTGGTGCTGTTATGAAAACAGATAATTTTCATATTGATTGTTTATGAAAACTGATGGTTTGTGCTGTATGTTCATTTTGATTGTTTTATAGTGTTTGTAGACGGTTTGTGCTGAATTTAGATTGATTGTGTTGTGGTACATTTTGAGTAGGCCATATGAAGCAAATATTGTAGATGGTAACTAAGTGAAGTTGTCATATTTTTTGTGCTGACGTCTTTTTGTTTGTTTATGTGTGTGTGTGTGTGTGTAGGAGAGATAGTTTGTTGCAATTGTTCAGTTTTTAATGCTATCTATGAAAGAATCAGTCCCATTTAGTTAGTTTTATGCAAATTATGAAAACCCATTTCACCATTGAGTAAAAAAATGTTGGTCTCTAATGTTGCTTTGGAGATGTCAATCAAAATCCCCTTTAAGTCAAGGAAAATCATTTCCTTGCAGCTAGAATCTAGGAAATCTAGGTAGAGACCCACTATTCAAAAGAAAGAAGAAAAGGAAATCCAAAAGTGAAGAGGAGGTGGGTTCAGTCTTCCAAGAATGTAGGTGCATAGGATATAAGCTGTGAGGTGCATGAAACATGGCTTGCAAAATAATGAAATGCTTTGAAATAGCCACCAATCGATTGATTGAATCAACATCTTCTTATTTATCTAGGTTCTAGGGTGTCTTTTTTACCACATTTGGTTGCTGAACAAGAGGCTCTTATGGCGTTATATGAAGATAAATAAAGCCTTGTTAATATCC
>FXXK01000489.1:0-43148 GCA_900184695.1 Betula pendula
TGATCCAAGAAGCTATGGGTGCTCCCTAAATCAATTAAGATCACCACCTGCTGATTATTGATGAGGCCTACCAATCGCATGGTATTAGGGCTCAAGGAGCTAGAAATAGCATGTAAAGAAATGGCAGGAACTGGATCATCTTCCATAACAGGATCTAAAATAGGTTCGACCCCATCCGAAGAATCATAATAAACCTCATCTAACTTATCATCACTATGGAGCTCCAGCCCATGCATGAGAAATAGTTTAGGAAATTTACATCGGTGAGCAGGATTCCATTTCTCTTCACAGTTATAGCACAAGCCCTTCTCCCTGCATTCTCTCATTTGAGCTAGTATGATGTGTTGTACAGGTATGCTGGCTGTAGGCTTTGCAGCAGTAAGAACATGATGAACAGGATGGTGAAGGTGCTGGGCAAAAGAATTGGTAGAGCTGCTCCAAGGCTGCTGCCGGCCATACATGGAAGAGCTGTGGTTGGGCAGGGAAGACCTTCGTGTGCTCAAAAAGTACTCCTCTTGGAGCTTGGCTAGGCCGAAGGCAGCCACCAAATTTTGGGGTTTCAACATGCGCAAAGGCAAGCGAATCTCATCCTTGAGGCCACTGAGAAAACAACTCAGTCTGTTGGCCTCAGAGAGTCCCCGAAGACGGTTAGACAAAGCCTCAAACTGGGTCGTATAGTCACCCACAGTGGACGATTGACGAAGCTTCATTAGAGACTCCATCGGATCATCATAGGCTGGCCCAAAGCGAGTTTGCAATGCTTGGAGGAAAGAATCCCAAGTGGGAAACTGACCCGCCTCATCTGCATCCTGAAACTAGACCAAGGCTTCCCCCTCTATGTGGAAAGAAGCCATACGGATGCGCTGGTAGAGGGGGGGGGTCTAATAGTAATCAAAAAACTGAGTGACCATGTAGGTCCAATTAGAAGGGTTCTCACCATCAAACCTGGGAAAAATCCAGACGGGAGTCCTAGTGTGGATCTGCGTCACCCCTGTGATAGTCATGAACGCACTTCTAGTACCAACCTTTCCTCTTTATCTTCCCTTCGATCTTGAGGAATATTACGTCCCTCCCGACGTTCCTCCCTTCGGTCATGTTCAAGTGGCGTCTTTCATTCTGTTAAGCTCGTGTGGGTCGCCTGCCCTCACGGCCAGGAGCATTCCTGGGAGATGATAGCCACGTTGGGTGGCCATCTGGTGGACGAGTTTGGTGGTGTGATGACTGTCTGAAGCATTTTAGCAAGCTCGGCCAACTTTTGCTCAGCATTAGTATTGCCAGTAAGCTGCTGGTAATGGGTCCTGCTTCCTTCAAGGGATTCAACCATCTTGGAACATACAAGGCCCTCGGCCATGGAGTAAGAAAAAAATTTCCTTTTTTTTTTTCCTTTTGAGGTTTTCTATAATTGTTTGGAAGCGAAGAAGAAGAAGAAACGAACGGCTCTGATTCCAAATGTAAGAGTATTATAATCTGGTGCTGTATTTTGTATGGAATTGGATGATTTAGGGGATGGTTTATGCAGAAAAGTACGTAAATTGATGAAGAAGATGAATACTTGATATTGAAAATGATAATGGCTCTTCGAGAGGCCAATCTCTCCAGCTCAACAGTCACTCTGAATATTCTCTTTTCTCCCTCACTCTCTCGCCTGAATGGGTTCTTATGGGACCCATTCAGTTACAATTTCTAAGAGCAACTACAGCTGTCTCCATACTATTAAACGCAAGCTATAACACATAAAACGCAACAGCTAGGAAATGAACAAAACGCAGGAAACTAACACAAAACGCAATAACATAAGTGGTGGAATCCAGCCAAGGTCTTCTAGAAGTCTTTACCGTCACACATGTTCTGCCATGCCAAAGCAAGCCTTCACAGAACACCTACCCACCGTAAGGACCCTCCAATACTGCAACAATCTCCCAACCAACTCAGGGATAATAAGTCCATAACATAGAGAGCACCATGCCTTTGAAATGCACCTGAATCTCATCAGTGACTTCACCGGCGATGATGACCTCGGTTGGGAGCCAGTTGGACATCGTGTGGCATTGGCAATGGAAGAGAGTGGCACTCACAGCGCTCAAGCGAGTGAAAACAAATCAGTCGTTTAATAAGAAGAGACAAAAGGAAGACCATCTGGATTTGTGTTGTCCTTCAACCAAAAAAAAAAAGAAAGGATAGAAAAGAGAAATGCACCAGCTGGGGTTTTTGTTTGGGAAAGCATCCCTCTTTTTGTTTCATTGGAAATGCAAAAGCCATGTGAAGACCTTTGTTTTGCGCAGAGAGGACACACTCAGCCAAATGGAGCCGTTGAGCGCCAGTCAAAGAAGCGCGAGTATTATTGACTTCTAAGTTCTAAAAAACACACTTAGGATTTTTTATTTTTTTATTTTTTATCTTTATCTATTTTTATATATGTGAATAAAAATGAATTCCATAAATATATCAACAAAGTTATACGATTATCCGATTGCAATTATGCAACTGTTATCGATTATTAACGATTAATAATCTACTTGTACACCTTCTAACCCAAGGTTAATGCATCCACAAGAGTGGATCTTTCAATTGATATGCACTTTGTTTTTATTTTTTAATGGTTTCATTCATACTTTTAAGTCGTAGTTAATGTTCAGCATTTTGTCTTTTGAGTACCTTGAAGTAAAATCCAAAAGAAACAGGAGAGGACACCAGCTATTATCATTCAATAACAGCAGGAAAACTGAATATTGTAAGCTATCCTATGTGAGAGAGTAGAGCTAAGTTTTAAGCGAAAAGAAGTTTTTAAGAGTATTTTCACCTGACACTCTACTTTTATTCATAAAATATGAAGTAAAATTAATTTTTCCTACTTTAAAGAGTTATTTTTTCTAAACACTTACATCCGGCTCCCTAAACTAAGAATTCACTTTGACTTTTTTATTTAAATATTAATATTTTAAGAATTTTTTTTATTTTTTCTCCAATAAATAAAATTAAAAAAATCAAAATGTTAAAAAGAGAAATTAATATTTTATTATAAAAAAGAAGAGTATGAAGTGAAATAGCTTCCTATTAGTAAGGAGTCATTTTATGCTTCCTACTTTTTTCTTCAAAGTAAGAAACCGAATAGGAGCAGTAAAAAGGTCCAAAATTCATTTTAGATCTTTAAAATAAAGAAATTTTTATAATAAAAAGTCGAATGAAAATGCTCTAAGAATAGAGTCAATCTGTAAAAACTGTATTTAATTAGTCTAACTCCAATTAATATTATGCAGGGCAACATCACAGGCTTGTACCCCCAAACATATTTTTGACTTAAAAGTATAGCCAAGTAGATCCCACAGCTCTGGTGAACAGGAATCTTTTTCTTTTTTCTTTTTTTTTTTGCCTTCAACAGCGGTATGGTTGAGCTACTAAGTACCAATTTCAATGGCTAGTACATTGAGATTGCTTTTTATCTTGGAATACAATCTGCAAAATGAAATTCAAGGTCAATGGAATGGCATCACAAAGTATATGAGAGTAATCAATACTGTGATTACGTTTAGTACGAAAAATGATTATTTCATTTTTAAAAAAAAAGAATAACTTTTATTAAGAACGAAAAAAGGTAAAATATAATAACTTTAGTGTTAGAATATATGATAAGGATCTAACATTTATAATAGTCTTTCCCCTATAAACTATGAGAATAATTATTTCAAAGCTATTTCATTTCACATTCTTCTATTTTCAATAAAAATTATTTATTTTCATAATCAAATAGTAATTTTGCGTACTAAATATAGCCTTAAAAGTGTCAAACATGATTCGCTATAGTTTGTGATGGGCAAGAGAAATTCCTCTGGATTCCCCTTTCATAAATGAAAACTCATAATATAGGACCGTACCATTTTTTTGATTTCGTTGTTTTTTTCATCTATTGGGTGATTTCCAAACTGAAACATACATTTTTTCACCTATTAACTTTTTTTTTTCCCTTTATTTATTTAATATTTTTCTTTTTTATGGAGTACAACTACTCTTTCACGTATGATCAACTCACCAGCAAAAGAACCCATCAACGAAACAGAGTCCATAGAACAGAGTATTCTCCCGGAATCACATGGGTAAGTGGAAAAAATAAAGAAAAATCATACACCATACATGAATACTACCCGGTATATGAATTATTATGGACCATAATACAGAGTACACCCAGTATATGAATCACCCAGTGAAACCTAAAGAGGGAATCACAACAAAGATGCAAACGCTCTAGTCAAACAACTTTATTATACACACTCAAAATTTTCTCAGCCTCGCAGAGAGAGGACCTTGTGGAAGCGATCCACAGTGAAGGAGATGAGCTAAAAGACCTCCCTGTTGGGAGACAGAGGTGAGAGGGAGGAGGCCTGACACCGACGACGACATCGTCTCTCTGCTGCAGTTGCAGACTCCATCTTCCCACGGCGTGACAGATCTGTGCTTATGGATGGACATCCTGCACGAAAAGGAAGAGATTGGGGGAAGAGAGAGAGACAGGAGGTAGAGGAAGAGATTTGACCCATTTGGGGAACGGAACACTCTCCTCATAGTTCCCACGACTCGAAAGTGTTTTCATTTTCACCTATTTTGTGTTTCAAAACATGTAGCCAAACGCACTGCAATGGTAACAAAACCAAAACAGCAAACAAACAGGCTCTAAAAACTGTTTGGCAATTCTATAGTTTTTTTGGTTTTTTCCACCTATTGAGTGATTTACAAACTGAATTGAACAACTTCCAGTACAATCCCTTCATAATCCATTAAAAGATATTGCATCAGTACACAACAAAACATGTGCTCCAACCAAATAACATCATTGCATATAAAGTTCATTACAATAAAAACTGTCATAACAACACTGTTTCTAAACAAAACATGATGTTAATTCCTTACCAAAGCACCCTCACCCTCATTACAAAATCCACTCCAGCAGAACATTGTATTCAACAAAAGAATATATACTACCACATCACATTCCAGCAGCAGATTGAAGGACCTTAAAGGCATTAGCAGCATCAGCAAGCTCATGAGTCGAATGCCCTATTGATAAAATTGTAGTGAACAAATATACCTATTGACAAATGTACACTTATAGTATAAGCAGAGTAGAAAGACTGGTTTTTTAAACGTAGATTACATCTTGACAGCTTGTTGTCACTTACAATTTCAAAGAACTTGATGCCATACTCATCAGCAAGAGCTTGACCCTTAGAGGTAGGCACAACCTAAGAAAAGTAAGAGAATTTCCTTTCTATTTAACAATATAAAACACATGGGCATGCACACAAATAAAGTGAGGGATAGAGAGAACGAGGAAAGGATCATATACTAGCCCAGTCAGCATCTTCTAAGGCTACAGGGTCGCATATTCATCCACAATTCAAAGAGGTAACTAGTGAAAACCCAAAAGCTAAACCTATAGTGATAGTTTGAAACTGCTCCTGACTAGTTGCGTCCCTGATTTGCAATTTAATTCATTTGCCATCAAGTTCAATGGTTCTTCTGTTAAAATCAATGCTGTAAGGAAAATATAATATTAAAATCAGAATTATTAAGAAACATATGATGGAGCTTCTGAATTTTTCAGCTCAAATAACAAGTCTTGTTCTTCCCAATAAGAATACATACATACACCCATTTATGCAATAAAACCTAGAATCAACATTGTGCTAACAAACTTGTATGTTACTCATCATATATCACCTTCTGCTATACAACTAAAGAGAGATGTCCATATCATGTCTATAATTCACACACCCATTTACAAACCAAAAACATTCTCTTTCGAGTAAACCCATCAAAATTAAGCCCCACAGATTGCCAAACCTTGCATCCATTACGGTTCCAGACCCATTATTGTAGTAATTAGGTTCAATAATTCTTGCTCAGTTTTTTCATAAGAAAAAAAAAGCACTACAGATGAAGCACATAGGAAAATATAGCACAAAGCTGGACAAAACCAAGAATCAACAACCTAAAGAGAAAAGGCGATAATTCCCATAAAAATTCCAGCCATCAAATTGAACCCAATAACCTAAAAACAATCATGGCCATGGTCATAAACATGATTTTAGGAATCTTTATTACAGGAAGCCTAAATCATCATGCATTAATTAAAACTCCAAATTTAATTTTAATCCTGTGCAAGTAATTTCTAAGTCAAGATTCACTACACTTCCTAGGATATTGTACCGTATGGCTTGTTCAATTTCTCCAAAATTGACTCAAACCAGCCCATAGCAGATACAATATCACATTGACTCAAAATATCCAAAAGCAACAGAATTAGAAATCACCCAAAAGTGCCATCGAAAACTTACAAAGAAGTTACCCAAACAAATGCACAGGAATCGAACCAAACAAGCAAACCCACATAACCTGCGACCAAGTGCACTGATTGGAGCTGTTTTTGCTGGTTGGAGCGGCTGCAAGAGAGGAGTTGACCATCGACACAATTTTTTTCGATCCTCTGGAACACGAGCTGCTCTTCAATGGGTTCCTTAAAAACGGAATCGAAACTTGCAATCAATTACAGGCTCATAGGTTAGATGAAGGCAGATAGAAGGAGAGTAATGGCACTGAGATGCACATACTTGGGGGAGGGATTTTTGTCTGAGCTTACAGGTGCGGAATGAATCCGAGCACGAGCAGGATGAAGAAGGTAGAGGAAAATGGCGCTGTGAAGATTAGAACCACAGATCACGGGTGTTATGCGGTACTGTGCACTTAAGTTAGAAGCAAGTTCCGTGCGTGTTTTGAGCGCTATTTTGTTGAAAACACAAACCTGTTTTCGGAAACATCTTTAAGTTGTTTCCATATTTCGGATTTTTAGCGTTTTTGTTTTTAAAACTGATCGCCAAAAGCACGGTTTAGATGCTAAAAACTGTTTTGCTGTTTTGGAAACAGAAAATCTGTTTGCAAAACAGCAAACAAACAGGCTCTATCTTTTTTCTATTTCTTGATCAAGCATTTCTCTTTCAAGTTTGAATGCGTTGAAATGCTCCTGAGATGTTAGAGGTTCATGTTTATGTCGTTCCTTTCAGTTAGTTTTGCACCTCTGACATCTTCTATAAAATGATTTATTTTAAGTTGTTTTTTTCGTACATAAGACACATTTAGATTTAATTTTGAACATGAAAACAACCACAGGCACAATAATAACAACCGAAACCATAGTAAAAGCTATATCAATATTATTATCATTGTTGATGTTACTATTACTTGTGCGCCGAAGGAGAAAATAAAATGACCTGCAAATTCTACGCATGGCAGATATTCAATGATAAAATGCTGAAGATCAATGTCAAAAGATAACAAGTTTCTTGATGAAAAAAACAGATTTAAGAGGACATAAAGCTGATTCATCCCAAAAAAAGGAAATAAAGTTGAGAAAACCTCTTTCTTATGCCGGAAAAGGCAGGAGAAGTTCACAATGTCCAGCAAAAGCACCTAAGGCCCTGGAAACCTAGGAGGGAACATATCATATCATCAGAGATAAAAAAAAGACCCAATTATATAAATAATACGAATGCACAAGGGCATGATATTTGTAGAATTGGATAACAGAGAAGAAATCCAATTGCAAGTAGAGAAACTGTAAAGATAATAAGTGTTGAAAAATAAAGACTTAGGTTATGTTTGTTAAATCTTTGAGGGTTTTTTTGGTGTTTTGAATAGTAATAAAAGTGAATGATGTGATATAAAGTAGGAAGAATGTTTTAAATTTATGTATAAAAAAATGAAAAAGTTTAGTTTTTTAGTGAGTTTTTTATTTGAATAGTAATAAAAAGTGAGTGATGTGATATAAAAAGTAAAAAAAATTGTTAAAAAGTAATTGATGGAATATTAAAAGTAGTATTGATTTTGAGAGAGAAAAAAAAGGGGAGAAGGGGAGAGGTGTTAACAAACAGAGCCTTAATCTCCTCCAAAGTCCTCTCACGATCTTCAAAACTTCTATCATTTATTTCCCTCCATAGATACCACAAAGGCACGATGGCACCTTTTTCGACATAGCAACACTCGGAGTGTTGCCAACAATCCACCAACTAGTATGCAAATTGACTACTCGTCTAGGCATAACCTTAGAAAATGACTGAAGAAAACATTTCAAACGGCATAAGCAACCTCACAATAAAGTAGAAGATGGTCCATAAACTCCTCATTCCTTTTACATAAACAACACCAATCAACCACAATGATGTGCCGCTTTCAGAGATTTTCTATGGTAAAGATCTTTCCTAGGGCCTTCGACCAACCAAAAAAGGCTACTCTCAATGGAACCTTAGTACGTCAAACACTTTTCCAAGGGAATTGGACACCATCATGACAACCCATTTCACTATAGAAGGATTTGACACCAAACAACCCATTGTGGGAAGGGACCCACCACAACTTGTCCTCCCCTTCTCGTCTCACTCTCGCTAAATACAACATCCTAAAAAATAAGGCAAAGGCTTTCATCTTCCAATCATGAGCCTCTCTAATAAAGCTCACGTTCCACTGCATAGCATTGGCGACAAGCCTGTGCACGCGGATGGTGTTAATGCCACCTAGTGTTACACTCCAAAAAATTCCACGAGTCGCAACAGAAGCATCCTTTATGCAAAGTGAAGAAATCTAAAGCTCAACACTCCTCTCATGCAAAATTATTAGACCAAAACCCAAGACTTTATATCGACTTTTGATTCTTTTTCTCAAGATATTTGATGGCAAACAGTGAGGAATCAATAGGGAATGAAAAAAATTACACATTCGTTAAAACAAGCATCAAATTCCAAGTAAATAAAAGTAATCAGAATTAGAAACACAGTCGGTAGAAACAAACCATAACACATATATTGAATACATTGGATTTAACTGGTTTTTGCCACAAATTCGAGGAGAACACAAACCACAACAGGCTCACCAGCAAGTATAAACAAAAAACAAATTGAATCTATGTCTGGTGACAACAAAACATAACCCAAAAACATAAAAGCCTAAGCAAAAATGTAGTGTGACACTATTCACCAACCTAGCAAAATGCTTTTTTTTTTTGTTGCATAATCTGATAGAGAGGGTTTTTGGAGGAATGGTTAGCTATTTTAGCTAAAAATGCAAAATGGCTAAGCCATTGTGGATGCTCTAACTAACATCCATTTGCAGCCATTGCTGATGGAAAAATACATTTTTCATGTCTGCATATTACAATTACCTAATAAAGGAGGATCAAGCAACTAGGGTAAAAGATACTTCAATGGTGACACTCTAATGCTTCCTTTCTGATTTCAGAAAATGCAGAATAAAAACAAACCAAAAGACTCCATTTTCTAATAGACCATCAAAAATCTTAAAGTATAGATGGAGGACCCTAAGAATTAGTATTTATGAAGAAACATCATTAAGGATACGATTGAGAGCTAATGACTATAATATTTTCAAACGTATTCATGAAACCGTCTTTCTTTTTGATAAGTATTCATGAGACCATCTTTCGCCACATGAGATGATTTTAAAAAAACAAAGAGTACATCAACTAACACTAAGTTTTTACTCTGTATTACTAAGGTACAAAGACATCCAACAAGCATGGTTTTGAGAATTCAACCCCAACAAGTATTGGCCCTTACAAATAGACTATCATAGTTATAGAAGCATGCACACATGCACATACATAATGCATTCAGCAAGCATGCACTTGATAGCTCTCAAGTATCAAAACAACCATAAAACACACTGAAAAATCAGACTAAACCTCCCTAGTGCTGCAACAAACTTAGCCTCACCTTCATCCCATTCCTCAAACGACAAAACAAAAAACCTGACTCTACCCCCCATTAGTTATTTCATTTTGCCCTCCAACTTTACCTACACCCAAATAAACAAACAATAAGCAGTATCAACCATCAGATGGAGGTAGAACAACATGATTAAGTTGAGCGCATGACCTAAAACAAACAAAGTGAATAAAATGTGGCATTGGAAAGAAATAAATGTACCAGCACAATATCCACAGCGTTACATTAAGCACACTAATTGAAAAATCGTACACAACTTCAATGGAAAACTAGCATCAAGTATCTCGCCCATACTTTCTATTCTTTATGTGCTAACTACCAGCAGACGAATTCCCCTGCCTTCCCAGATCTCCGTCTGCTACATTCAGTAGAGCCAAGCTCTCCACATAAGTATCCAAAGCAAACAGCTTTGTTTTGCCATAAATGTGAAGATCCAAGGTCCGTTGGCTACTAGGTTCGTAAGAAAACATCTTTCCATCCTTGGTCAGTAGAACTTCACCCTTCTTTGTAAAGCCTATCACCCTCTCAAATCCTTCCCCAATGTCAAAATGAAACAGCTTGGTCCAAGATTCTGATACTCCATACTTTTTCATCACCCACAAGGACTGAAACTCGCTCGGGCGGCCACGAGGGAGAACCGCAAGCAACCCATCAAATAACCCAACAAAGACGTCCAAATCATGCACCCCTTCCAAACTCTTAGGCATAGCCATTTCACCAAATGCCTCATCCTCCATATCGAACGTCATTATCACATTGCGGCAAATCGCACCCTGTTGTTGTGGAGTGGATGCCAACCAGTGGACTTTCCCATTCAAGAATACCGGTAAGGACCAATTCGATAAGTAGTCAGGACTGATGAAGTAGAGAGGACCAGGGGCCGTAACAGAGCGCCATGCGCCGGTTCGAAGCGTATAAATCTCGACCATGGGTGGAAGAACTTGGGAATACGCAAGCCTTACCAATTTGTAATCATCGTTCTTGGAGTCATACCCAAAGCCAACATAAGGGAGAAGCGGGTCAGATTTGAATCCAATATCAGGCTCCGGAACGGATATGAATTTTCGGATACAAGGGTTCCAGACAATGTAGCTATTCTTAAATTTCAGAAAACCACAGGCTAAACAAACAAGGCCGCCGCATGAATTAACTAAGCTGAGCTTAATTCTCTCGACCGGCGAATGTAATTCTATGAAACCTGATGGATGAGCAAAGAAACCCCCTTCCGCTTCCACTTCCTCTTCCTCTTCCTCTTCCTCCCAAGATTGATTTTGAGGGAATGGATCCTCATGAGAATGGAGGGTGAAGCGCTCTAGTGGAAAAGAAGGTAGGGTGGGTATTGGGGATCGGAAAGAGCTCGATTGAGGTGGTTGGTGATGAAATCGGAGCTGGAGATTAGAGAGCGCCATGTCTTGGAAACGCACCTGAATTTGATGAGCGACTTCACCGGCAATCTTGAGAGGATTTCGATGATCGCCTCGTCTGGAAGATAGTCTGACATATCGTTCGTGCGTCGAAGCAGTGGCTACCTCAAACCGCAGCTTTTAATTTCATATTTGTTTCAAAAAGATACAGAATTAAAGATAAAATCAAACCATTAATTGTGAAATTAAATGTCTATAGTGAACTACCATTAGAAACTGTTGTTTTAACGCTGTAAATTGTCCACTACATACCAGTTTTAGAGCATTTTCATCTGATTCTTTATTTTTACCCTCAAAATAAGTAGTAAAATCAATTTTTTCTTCGGTCTCTCTAGAAATCTTTTGTACTCTCAAAAATTCAAGTATCTCTTTCTAGCTATTACAGAAAATCTACGGATGTTCAGGTTTTATTTTATTTGTGCAAAATGCAGCCAAATTACATAGGGTTTTTTTGGCCTCTATTGTATTATGGAGAAATGTTTGTTGTAACTCTTAACATACCAATTCATCAAATTTAGTCAGGACAAATAATTTTTTAAGGAAATTGACTTTGTAATGCACTTTAGGAGCATTTACCTTTCTTTTTTCTATTTAAGATCTAGCAAAATGCTATGAGGTGTTCGGAAATGGTTGAATTGTTTTTCAATCTCTCTTTCAACCTCTCATACATCTAATATAGATGGATTAAAAGAATTTTTTTCAAACTCAATTTGAAATAATAGTATGTCATAATCCCCTAACACATACATCTAGGTACTCCTTTACAAATTACAATAAAGATGAGCTTTCACTAGGGATGTAAAGGAATAGAGCCACTTGCAAATAGGCTCGGACTCAGCTCAAATAAGCTCAACTCGAAATTAGTTCATTTACTAAACGAACAGAGTTTGAATAAAAATTTAGTATCGTTTATTAAACAAATCGAATTTGTATAAACTCGATTTGGCTAGTATAAACTCGTATAACTTCATTTTTATTATTTTTAACTTTGTAATAAGAACATGTTAAGTATTTAAAAAGATAAAAATGAATTCTTTTTATAATTTAATAGATATAACTTGAATTATTGTAATTGTGAGTCTTGATATAAATGTATGTATGTATTTGTATATATATGAGTGAGTTTATGTATATGTATATATGTCTATAATAAATGTATGAGGAAATACATTTTACCCTCTCTGAAGTATCCAGTCATTTGCTTTTTAGCTTATAATGTTCAAAAAGTGACGATCGACCCCATAATTTATCACATGTTTGCAAATAAGACTATTCATCAATTTTTTCTGTTATTTTGGACAGAAATCAAGTTATGTGCGTGGCATATGACTTTTTTCTACCTAAACGTTTGAAAATGCCATCGGGGAGAAAGTGTCACAAGAAAAAATAAAAAATAAAGAACTTAAAGAAAACTTAAAACCAAAAACAAAAAAAAAAAACAAAAGAATTTAAATTCATTTTTTTAAAAAGAAACAAAAAAAAAAAAAAAAAAAGGGGTTGCTTGCGAGTCACCCCGAGCCACCTCTGGGAGGCTTGCGTGCCACCCAATGTGTAATTGATCTAACGTATTGGTTGGTGTTAATTTATATGTGTATTTGATAAAGGAACTGAATGTAAAATGAAGGAGATGAGGAATGAAAATGGTGCTGAATTGAAAATGGCATTCGAGGTGTCAAAGCCTCCAAGAGTATTTGAGGATTCCTCCTCCATAGACTAATCTAATAGATTGTGAATGCTCTCCAGTCTCCCTCTTCTCTTGATTACAATATTATGCCCTCTCTAATAGCTAGTTGTTGCAACCATTTCTCACATTCGGTTACAACCGCAACCTTAGAGAATCTTCTAGGCTCTCTCCCCAACTAATTTATTCTACTCAAAATGCATAGAATCCAACATAAAAACACATTGGACCAAAACGCACCCCTTAAAGCTAAAAACGCAGACCATACATAAAGATGGAAAATGCTTCTAGAACCTTCTAGCACCACCTAGTAGGATTCCATTATCTCGCATAGCTGGACTCCATTTGCACGAATCCTTAAGGTATGTTTGACAAAGGGTTTGAGTTGCGATTAGAGGGTTTTGAATTTTGATGTGATATAAAGTAAAAAAAATGTTGTAAAATTTTTGTATGGAAAAATGAAAAAATTTTGTTTTTTAGTGAGTATTTTATTTGAATAGTAATAAAAAGTATTTAATGTGATATAAAAAGTGGGAATATATATATATATATTGGTTTAACAAAAACCCATGAAAAGTACAATCTTGCCCTTTGCCAAACTTAGGCCGTCTTTCAAAAGCACTTCAATTAAGACATCTCTTGCATAGATGAGCTTCATGGAGAGAGTTTCTGCTCTAGCCTCTCTCCTAGAACCTACTGCTACACAATGGGCCGCAGGTGGCTCAAAGTCCACTCCCACCTCTGGGGTGAGGGTCAACCTAGAGGTGGCTAGCGCGGCCACCCTTTTTTTTTTTTTGTTCTTTTTTCTTTTGAAAAAAAAAAATTGATTTTTTAGTTTTAGTATTTCTTAATATGGAAAAAATGCAAAATTTGTTATTGTTGGTTGACCTAAATTACAAATTACTACTTATAGTATTAAAAATAATATAGAGGTCCTCGGGGTAGACCAAAATAACAATTTAGTATCTACAGTCAAATTTCGTCAAAGGTGACTTTCGAGGACCTCTGAATTATTTTGTATACCAAAGAGAGTAATTTATAATTTAGGCTAACCACATGGACTGATTTTATATTTTTTTCATTTTTAATAAAAGTGACATCTGTCAGCATTTCATTGGTGATGACGTCGCATCATAATGGAATTCGTGAAGTGTTTTGACGGAATTTGACTACATGAACTAAATTGTTATTTTGGCCTACTTTGAGGACTTCTGAATTATTTTTTATACTACAGGGAATGATTTATAATTTAGACCAACCACAAAGATTGATTTTGAATTTTTTCCTTTATTTTTTTGTTTATTTTTTTTTTTTTTTTTTTTTTTTGTTTTTTGTATTTAAGCTTTTGTATTTTTTTTTAAGTTTTCTTTACCTTTTTTTTTTTTGGTGACATTTTATCTCCGAGGGCATTTTCCAAAGTTTAGGTAGAAAAAAGTCACATATCACACATGTGACTTAATTTCCGTCTAAAATAACAAAAAAAAATGAATCAATGGTCTTATTTGCAAATGTGTGAAAGATTAGAGAAGTTGATCATCATTTTTTAAATATTGAAAGCTAAAATACAAATGACTGAATACTTCATAGGGGTAAAATTACTAAAATGTGTTTTGCCCTAAATGAATATACATACATATAAACATATAAATTTGAGATTAGATTGTCTAAGATTGAAGTAAATTTATCTAATTACACAAATAAATAAAGATTAACAATAATTAAATAACTAATAATTATAATGATTTTTTTTTTTAAAAAAAACAATCACAATATTTAACTTTATATATAGAATGAATAAGGTAATTAAATAGCTTATTAGTTAGTGAACCTTAGCTTGTACAAATTATCTATCTCAATAATTAGGTCAAGCCTAACTGGTGTTCAAAAAAATATTTGACGAACCAAACTAAAACTTTCTATACTCGATCCAGGTCGACCCGATTACATGCTCACAGCCTTAGCTTCCACAGAAGAATTGCCGTGGATCCGAATCCTTAGCTTCCACATAGAAAGCTGGATTCAACGGAGACTTGGGGTCAAGGCGAGACCAACTTTACTTGTAGACTAGACTCCATATGTACCATACCATACAAAGCCATAGCGCCCAAAGAAGCCATTTTCAGGTTCCCAATAAACATGGAGACCAGACATCAGCTGAGTTTCCTCAGCTTCTTAAGCTTCGTTACTCTCCTCTCCCTGTCATTCATCTTTGCCTCCTCCTCCTACGCCTCTCTCCTCTCCAACCCGCCACTTCTGGGAATCCACCCTCTCGGTATCACTCTCTCTCTCTGACTAAGCTCTTGCGATATTAGCCTCAGAATGGTTGTCTTCAGGGCCTGTGAAATGGGTTTTCCGGGATATTAGAGCATACCCAGATGCCCGATCGGCATGCTCTTATGCGATTTCCACTGAATTCTTGAATTTGAAGCTTTTTCTTTGGTGGGTTGCAGATGAGAAGTACTTTAAGTCAGACGTGATCAAGTGCAAGGACGGGTCAAAATCCTTCACCAGAGACCGTGTCAATGACGATTACTGTGACTGCGTTGACGGGACTGACGAGCCCGGTATTCACTCACATTCAATTTAGAAATCTGTATGCATGGATATGAGTAATGGTTACTATAGTTTATTCTGAAATTTGATTTCATCTTTTATTCCAATTAATTAGGTGTTGAACGTTGTGTCCACATGAAAAATATGTTGATACTGACGAGTGTACAAAAATTACCTTTAATTATGTGTGCAGATTAGACTTCAGCATTTGTTTTCAAGATTCTAGCTTCTTTTTCCACTGTCATTGATTATGGATGAATCTAATTGCTAAGATCATCAAATCTATTATGTTTTTTTTTGTATGATAGAATATATCAGAGCAATCAGGTAAAGGGTCTTATGCCTTTCCGTAATGCTGATGTGACATGGTTATGTTGTAATCTGAAGTCTTGTACATGAACTTATGTAGAAGATTTGGAATTAATGAAATTATCAATTTTCTCATGATGGACGTGTACTTCATTGCATAGTCCTAGCGGTAATCCTCGAAACCAGTTGTTAAGTGAGATCAAACAGGCACGAGGACCAGAAAATGGAAGTACTTGATTGTTTTCGTTTTGTTAATGGATGCTCCTAAAGTGATTGAGAGGATTCTGATTGTGAGAAGTCTGGTGAAACGTTGACTGGAATCTCATCTTTACATTTAATGTTGGTATTGTTGTTCTCTTTGAGCAAAGTAACCACCTTTCTGTGGGAGCAGTGAAACTAGTCATCCTCTAATTTGAATCATGACAACATTTCTTTGCTCACAAAATTCGTAAATGCCCTGTTGGTTGTCTAGTTACACACAGAGGGGGGCGTTTTTCAGGAAGTTACAACATTTTCAGATTCCAATTTCAATTCTTTGTTTCATTAATCCAGATTCTTAAATAAAAATGTAAGGCTAAAATGCACTTAAAGCTTTAGTTAAATACAGTTTTATTTACATCCCCTGGATTTCTAATTTTTCTATTCATACTCCCTGTAACTTTTCTAATCATACCTCATGTGGCATTCAATTATTCTAATAAACTATCTCCATCCTTCAAATCATCAAGGACAATTATTTACATGAGATGCAAGTGCAAGTGCCCCCACAAACTCACCCAGTCACATTGCTCTTTAATAACATCCCTATAGCATCAAATTATTCTTATGTGATTTATTTCTTTAATGATTTTTAATGGGAAGTAAATGAGAATAATTCATTAGGAAAATTGCAACCAGAGAGATGTTAGAGTTGATCATTTGGACCTTTCAATTCATAGATGTGGATTTCGGATATATGAATGGGGATATTCCCAAAACTCACGAAATCGACGAAGGAAAAAAGAGTATAGACCTAATAGAATTACATCAAACCATAGTGAATGTAGATGTAATTTACACAAAACATAAGTGTTGTGCATTATATCGAGAATAGTTCATTAGGACAATTGGAACTAGAGAGATGTCAGAGTTGATCATTTGGACCTTTCAATTCATAGATGTGGATCTCGGATATATAGATGGGGATATTTCCAAAACTCATGAAATCGACGAAGGAAAAAAGAGTATAGGCTTAATAGAATTACATCAAACCACAGCGAATGTAGATTTATCTTACACAAAATGTAAGTGTTGTGCATTGTATTGAAAATCAAGGATTTTCTATTTATCTTGCTTTTCAACGACGTTTATATTATGGCAAGTCATTTGATCTTGTGTATTGCATTTGCAGGAACTTCAGCCTGTCCGGCAGGGAAATTTTATTGTAGGAATCTAGGAAGTACACCTCAGTTTATATTTTCTTCTCGAGTTAATGATCGAATTTGTGGTGAGTAATATGAATATGATTTTAATTAGTTCCTTTTCCTTCTAATAGATCTAGGTACTGATTAGGGCTTTAATTTGTTTTCATTCAAATCCCACAACTGTCAAGTCTCCTGTTTTCCCAATCTTGCATAGTGTTTTCTCTTGTCTACTTCATGTATACTTGGATTGTGCTCCTTGTGCTTTTAATAAATTTGCTTTAATTATGAAAAAAAAATTGTTTTCAATTTTGGAGAATTAGTGGGAAAAACCTGTGTCAGGAACTATGCCTTTGGCCTTGAAATGAGATTGACAAATGATCTTCCTAATGGAAGATATGTCTGTTGTGGGGCTTCATGGTGGTGGAGCCCTTTTGTTAAAGGTCTAAATGATCCATTGATATGCGGCTTGCACAACTAGGATGGCATGTCTCCTTGGATCAAATTCTACTTGCTGGTCATGTTGTTTCCATATTTGGTTTTAGATGTCTGAACCATATAAATTGTTGCCCTGCTACAAGAGGTGGTCATAATTAAGCGTTTAATAAGATTCTAAAGTTACTTTTGCTTAATCTGAGTTATCTATATCACTCCAGTCCCATTTCACATAATACCCAATTTTTTTTTTTTGGATGGATGTAATTTTGGTTTTCTCTACGCTGTCTAGTTTGAGTTCTAGTTATGGATTCAATGCTTTCTAGATTGCTGTGATGGAAGTGATGAAAATGATGGTAGCATCAGTTGTCCCAAGACATGCATCATGGGTGGGAATATTGACTACAAGACTAGCAGTTATGTCTCAACTGTCCGTGATAAAGGCTCTATTGATGCAAAAGAAACCAAAAATGGAGCTAATTTGGAGGACTTAATTGAAAGGCTTAAAGGTATTTTTTGTTCACTGTAGTTTAAGTGCAGTTGAAGATTATATATTAGTTGATATGAGTTGGGGTTTTGTGGTTCCAGGTCTGAAGGTAATAATAATCGTACAGGTTATTCTTGTTGGTGGCCTGGTGGTTTACGTTTGCTGGATATTCAATTGCCGTGTAAGATCTAAAAGAAGACGTTATCGTTGAAGAAATCCACCTTTCACAATGTAGCTGATTATTTTATTTTGGTGAGAATACGTTTCCTGTTTTGCAATTGATTTGAATTCCCACAGTTACCCTCCCGTATCTGAAAGATATTCAGACCCAATAATGTTGATTGGTTTGTTGTCGGGGTGCTTTCTTCCAGATTTTACTGTTCTTATTTTCCAAGCTTGACGGGCTTTAGACTTGATTTCAAAGTCTGTTGCATCAGTACTAGTATTTGCTGCTGGGCAAGGAACAAAATAGTGGACTGATAGCTATCTGCTGCAGTGCACAAATATTGGAAGTTATGAAAAGCTTTAACACAAAGGCAATGGAGCAGATTTTGATCTCGGTATCATGGATAGTCTACACAAAGTAAGACAAAAATACTTGCTGCCTCACTTTGAAGACTTTCAATGAAATCCGAACGATAGCGGTACAGAGGGAATTTTGTTATACTTGTTACCATGTAAAAGTAAAATTTCTTACAATCAGGTGGATTATTGTTCCTTTTGATGTTCACTCGAACATGATATTTCATAGATCCAAATGAATGATATACACGCAATGGTGCTTCCTGCAAATCCGCTTGTGCTTTGAGTATTATGTCTTTCAGAAGATGTGGATAGATGCACTGGGTTTGGCTTCATGATTTCTGCTCGCCTGACCTCAGCCCATATACAGCATATTGTGCCCCACAAACCCACGCTCTAATCCCCCAAAATCATGCATATCCTCTTCACTAGTATTTAATCTTCTGTATAGGGTCATTATAACATTAGTTTTCAGAATAATTGAAATGATTTCTGTCTTCATTTCTCTAATGCATCCCAATGAGTTTGAAGTTTGAACTTACTACAACCTTGGGTAGTACTCCATCTTTCTATCGATTACTGTCTTAATCAACAAAATGTTGCTGTTTGTTGAACCATTGATCCCATCTTAGAAAAGATATCTTATTTTTTTTTTTAATAATAATAATAATAACTATATCAATTGAGTTCCCACATATTCACTAAGATCTTCCATCTAATTTCTTTTGTTCTGGACAGGAAGCATGATGTTGATAACAAGGACTCGCATCCTGGTTGAAATATGCTTTTTTCAGGCTTAAATTGGTCATTTGATGCTTATCATGGAAATCTCATGAAGTTTCTATCGCAACAAGACTTTTTAAAGTCATGTTTACTCAATAGTGTCGTGGTGACAGCAGCTTGTGTTTATTTTCTCTTTGAATATTATCATGTGCACTCAGTAATTGTACATGATAATATCTTTTAGAGTCATTTGAATAACAACTCTCGATTGATTTTGATTTAAACTGCTTGCACTTTGTACTAGTGTGGTACTTGAAACCAGATCAGTAGTATAGCCTCTTGCAAAAATACAAGGAAATTGTGTAGAAAGCTATAATACCTTACAGGAATATATGGTGGGAAGATAAATAAAAAAGATTGATTGCTGTGATGGAAGTGATGAATATGATGGTAGCATCAATTGTCCCAAATGTTGATTGGCTGATTTCATATTCGTTCTTTCACATATGTTTTAAGGCTTTCAATGCATTGATTACTCTGTTGTGGGGGTGCTTTCTTCCAGATTTGACTATTCTTATTTTCCAGATTTCAAAGTGTGTTGCATCAGTACAAGTATTTGCTGCTGGGCAAGGAACAAAATAGTGAGACTGATTATCTGTTTGCTGCAGTGCACAAATATTGGGAGATATGAAAAGCTTTAACACAAAGGCAATGGAACAGATTTTGAGCTCCGTACACAAAGTAAGACAATGGAACAGATTTTGGCACTATTTGAGTGTTCATGTCCGTACGCATTGTCCTAGTTGTGAGCTTGTGACTTTGTGGTGGATTTAGGTAATAGATGAGATGTAACTACCTTCTAGTAACTTATAAAGGTCACTCTTAGCTAGCAAGAAATTAATATAGGACTTGATACTCATAAGTAGTTTTCTAATTTAGGGTCAATTACATTTTCTTCCAAACTATTATTCAATTTGCACTCATACATATAAATTTTAACTCATTGCAACTCGCATTTACAAACTACCATTTTATTCCAAGTTGTACCCTAAGTCAATTTGGCTGTTAAAGTTGATAGAATTTGTCACACGTGAGTCTCATGTGAAGCAAGAGTTATATATACGCAATATATGTATTATAGGGTAAAACTACTCCCCTCAAACTTACAACCAAATTGTAACGTTCCAAATTTTAAAAGTTACAATTGACCCCTCTAACTAACTACTTATTTTACATCGCAATTTCATTAAAATTTTCTATTAAATCCAACGAAAATGAAAAAAATGTCCATTATACTCCATTTATTTCTATGAAAATACAATATACTCCATTTATTTATTGGTCAGTTGGTCATGGAGACCCACGGCCTGACCATGGGTGTTCTCCCATGATGGTTTTTATTTTTATTATTTTAAAAAACCGTTTATGATATAGGGGTATTATTGCCATTTTTTAAAATTTGCTTTGGACTAAGCCAAAGATATTAGGTAGTTTGTGGGGGTGGGTTACCACTTACAAGTTTCTAAAGTTTGGGAGACATTATAATTTAGGTGTAAATTTGAAGGGTTAACTGTTATAAGCATTTTTAGTGAGCTTTCTAAATATAATATTTCTTTAAATTTTTAAACAAACACTCAAAAACTTCAATTTAACAAGCTCTATTCAAAATTAAATATAATATTTGTCAGATTTCATCTTTAAATCTAACAAGCCAAATTCAAATATTAAATTTTTATTAATATTACTTTTCAGTTTTGGCCTCACAAACTTATTTTTCTCTACTTTGTTTCTATTTCATAGTAGTTAATGTTATCAATAAAAAACAATATTTATTTAAAATAGAGAAATATTTAGAGAGTTTGTTATTTAATGGTTTGAAAAAGTCGCTTTCTAACTGCTTTAAAGTGAAATTTTATAGTTAAATGTTTAGAAATTTTAAAAAGCTCAATAGGAATGCTCAAAGTGTAGTTTCCAATTTTTTTCCCCTTAAACCTTAAAATCAATCAAAACCTAAAGAGCATTGAGTTTTTGAATTTTTTTTTTTTTCTTTCGAATTCAAGAGAACAAATAAGCAAATATATATCGATTCTAGTGTGATTGTGACTTGTGAGTCTCTGACGGACCAAAACATAACAAGACCAACCTTGCCCCTCCAACGCACCACGACCCCACTGCCTTTCCAAGCAACACAAATTACGGTCTATGATCCGTCAGAAACTTATTAGTAAGTGCTCAAGTGCATATGATATCCAACAACGTCAACCTGAAGCACTGTTGTGGCATCGGAGATCGTCGAGGACGCCATCTAGTCCATAATCCACAATCCAATTTCTTGGCTACCTGATCATAGTATGGTCCCCGAAACCTCTCTTTTGCTATCTCTCATGCGTGATAGGAATATTCTGCACACTACCTGTTTGACAATATTGCTCCGAGAAAGCTGGGTTTTTGAATTGCATGGAGGTTTGAGTAGTTTTTGATTGTTTTCACTCACTGGGTGTTCATTTGCTTAAGCAGTACCTGGGTTACGTTAATTTTGTGCAGTTTCTGACATGGGCTAATTTCGATATCGTTAATGTTTGCCATAACCAATGCCAAACTCTGCGACCTTCGTATTGATGAAGCATAACATACTGTTTTGTCTTGCTTATCTTTTCTATGTATTGGATCTCCATGTCATACAATTTTCCAGATTTTGTCCATGCGACCAAGCTTTGCAGGTTTACTGTTGTAACAAGCATGCTGCCCCACTACTACTAGGATATTAATGTTTTGCAACAATGAATATGATAATGAACGCAGCAAAGCTTCGCAAATCTCTTCCGCATTTTCGTTATTGTCTCTTCCGGTTTCCTTCAATTCATACATACTCCTCACTGCAACCGCTAGAAGAAGCTGTCAAAGCTGCGGTCGAAGTCAAATCCTACCAACAAATTCCTGAACTTGTTTCCTCAAAAGAAGCTTGCCGAAATGGAAATCCATTCTCGTTCCTCTCGACCTTTCCCCTGAACCTCAGAACAGAAATTATTGACGAAATTTTGCAGTCCTTTATCCATCTTAGACCCCGCTCTCGCCCCAAGATTGCTTATGCGTGCCTGCTTTCATACACTCTCCAAAGCTCCAAACCCCTCCCTCTTGCACTTGCAATCATCCAAAGAATCCTGCACTCTGGCTGTTTTCCTGTCCCCCAAACCCGCCTCCTCCTCTCTTCTGCATGGCTGGAGCGCCGGTGTCAATCGGAGTCTGTCCCTAACATCCTAGTGGAGATGCAATCAATTGGATATTGTCCTGACTGTGGCACATGTAATTACCTTCTATCATCTCTCTGTGCTGTTGATCAGTTGGCTGAGGCAGTTAAAGTCTTGAAGGGCATGGGTGGGGCAGGATGTGTTCCTGATTTGGAGAGTTATGGCATTGTGATTAGCGCAATGTGCAGAGTCAGAAAAACTGTTGATGCAGCAGAGATGCTGAAGCAAATGGTGATGCAAATGGGATTAACACCAAGGCAGGAAACAGTGGTGAAAGTGGCAGTGGCATTGCGGGCAAACAGAGAGATATGGAAAGCAGTTGAGATGGTTGAATTCTTGGAGAAAGAGGGTTGCACTGTTGGGTTTGAAAGCTATGAGTTGGTTGTTGAGGGTTGCTTGGAGTCTGGTGAGTATTATTTGGCAGGAAAGGTGGTGATGGGGATGATGGCGAGAGGGTTTATACCGTGTATAAGGGTCAGGCAAAAAGTGGTTGAGAGGCTCATTGGTATTGGGGAATGGGAGCTTGCTTGTGCCGTGAGGCAAAGATTTGCAGAATTAAGGTCTTAGCACATTGTAGGTCTTCTGGGAGTGGGTTAATTGAAGTTTTCATTCAGTATGAAAAAGACTTATATTTTGCAACAGCAATGTGGAATCTGAACTATGGGTTGGATTTTTTTTCTCAGCCGCATAGCTGCATTACCGTCGATGAAAAATCTGTGATGCTCATCTCTGCCCACAATGCTCAAGAGGGTGTTGGAGTTGAAATCCATTGTCCTGTGCAGTTACAGCAGAACAAGTTTTTATTTTGCAAAGATACACTACATGTAAAATTATGAAACTTGGCAGGAGAAACATACTCATTATAATGAAAATCTAGACTGAGATTGAGAATCAAGAGTGTTAATGGAAGGCTTCTGTTGATTTGTCCAATTCCTGTCTTCTTTTTCTTTCTACAAATTGATCAATGCAGAGCTTCTATCGATTTGCCAATTTGTTTATGGATTGCTCTCCCATTTCAGACTTCTTGTTAACCCAACGAAGCAAAGCCTTAGTCCAACTACTTGGAGTCTGCTAGTTCAGTAGTACTGACAATTCTCTTTATTTAAGGTTTTTTTCCCCTTCCTTTTGTTATAGTTTTTCATAGAACTACCTTGTAAGGAAAATTTTATTTTCTCTCATATAGTTTTATTGATTTGGGAAATTTTGTGTAATAGCATTTAGTTCATGATTTATACAGGCTGGAGTTAATAATTTTGCCTTTTTGGCTGTACAGGAAATAACACTTTCATTGTATAAAAAGTATTCCATGTTTTTAGTTAGGATGTGCTTTGAGCATCCTACAAGTTAAAACTTATTGCTAGTTATGACAGTTGCATGTGGAAGTGCAGCCCTTGAATTGCTCTAATGGCCTATCGAGATAGATTTAGGGTTCGTTTGAGATTGCAATTTAAAATGTGTGATTTTAAGCTTTTGATAAAATCGCAATTTAGCCTTAAAATAGTGCGTTTTTAAAAATGACCTCCTTACCTGTGATTTGATAACGTATATTTTTCTACGTTTTCAAATCGCAATTTTTTAAAAAACGTACTCTCAAATAATATATCTTCTGTGATTTAGTTTAAAATTACACTTTTGGTTTGCGAAATCGCAGTGTCAAATGCATTCTTACTATTTGAAATGAACGAATTTTAAGGTTGCTAATATATATCCATACTTTTTTTGTTAGTTACCATGCACTAGCTTCACCAAGCCATTGTCTGGTAAATTTGCTTTAATATTATCTGTCTCCTCAATTAACCATGGCCAATGAAATGCCCTCGTTGAAGTTGTGATCATTAAATTCATAAAATCCTGATATCCTGAAGTTCACTCTCTCTATTGAATACCTTTCTATCTTTATTTCTCTAATGCATCCCAATGTGTTTGTTTGGACTTACTACAACCTTGGGTAGTACACCATCATTATATCGATTATTCTGTCTTAATCAACAAAATGTTGCTGTTGGTGAACCACTGATCCCATTTTAGAAAAGGTGTTTTATTTTATTTTTTATTTTTAACAATATCAATTGAGTTCCCACATATTCACTAAGATCTTCCATCTAAACTTCTTTGCAGATAAGTATTCTGGACGGAAGCGTGATGTTGATGACAAGGATCCACATCCTCCTTGAAATCTGCTTTTTCAGCCTTAAATTGGTCATTTGATGCTTATCATGGAAATCTCATGAAGTTTCTATCGTAATAAGAGCTTTCTAAAGTCATGTTTACTCAATAGTGTCAGGGTGACAGCAGCTTGTGTTTATTGGGATTATTGCCAACCCTTCTGGATTACACTAAGCACACCGGCATTACTGCTTAAATTAATCGATCGAGCAAGCAGTCTGAATAAGACAAGTTATAGAGTTCATGCTGACCCAAATATTGGACCAACAGTATGTTGCTGGTCTAAAATTGATGCCTAGCTGACCAACCAGAACTTGCATCTGCAAAGCCCAAAATATCTTAAGGTTCAGAATCCTCTTGTTGATTCCTATCTTCTTGGCAACCAATCAGACCGTGACCAATATAGTCAATTTGGGGAAAAACATAAAAAAAAAATAAAAAAGATTTTGAATAAATAATTGATGATACTGATTGATTGTTCCATGTTATAATCTGGAAGAACGGCCTTTGTTTTTTGATATGCTTCATATACAATGATACTTCGCCCATATCATTTTCCCTATTATGCTTTGTATAAATATCACATATTCTTAATTTCAATTCCATAATTGCATCTTTTATTTGAAGTTTAAATAAAATTATTACTCGACGTTAACTTATTAAGCTAACTTCCTGTTGTTCTACAACAGAAAACGCCAAATTAACCAATTAGACTGTGCAGTCCTTAAAGAGGGTAGCTAGCCTCCATGGCAATGCCACAAATTCCTTGCTTATCTTTGGAATTACGCTTCATTCTTATGTAACCAGATTGACCCCAGCCAGTGCCCCATGAATTCTTCACAAGCCAGTACTTTCTACCACCATCTTCTCCATAGCCTACTGCTGTGACTCCATGATTGAGTTCGTTTCCACACTGGCCAGTGAAGATACCTTCTGAATAGAATTGAAATTCTGAACTACCAGCATCTATGGCAACAGAGACAGGTTGCTTAGCAACTGCAGCTTGTAGGCGATTCTCATCATTGGCAGGTACCCTCTCATAGCCGCTTATTGTCGCTGAATGCTTTCTTTCTTCGGTTTTCTTGCAGGTGCCTTTTGATCCTTTGTAAGGATAATTTCCTTCTCTGGTGAGTCCACCATTCTTTTTGATGAACCCAAATGCTTTGTCCATGTATCCACCATCGCAGCCTTGGTTATAGGAGTCACTATCACAGTCCACAAGCTCTTGTTCTGACAGAGATATCAAATTTCCTGTTTTAATTTTATTGATACCTTCCACAGCTGCCACTGCAGAGAATGCCCAACAGCTTCCTGAATCAAAAGGTAAGTATTATCAGATCTTGTTTGTCTGGAAACTTTGGGATTAAGATGTGCCAATATTAGCTTAAATATCTAAAAACAACCTTTGCAATTTTAGTAGCCCTACTATTGGTAATTCTGTATGTATCAAAAACTGTATTGAAGTTAGGGCTTGAGCATCATGATGTTAGTTGGAATTTATTAAAACATAAATCTCATGGAAAAGCCTCTAGTGACAGCTGAAATTAGTCTCATGGCCTATTTCATCATCATCAGCATCTTTAAATTGTGGTTGTTGTCGCTCTGTTATTGTTATTGTTATTGTTACTGTAAAAAAGGCCCAGGCATTTACTCCAAATGAGGAAGCCTATTTCCCTATCTTCTAGGAACTCTCAAATATCATAATGGCTCAAAGATATTCCAGTGGAACTGAATTAGGTATATAAGCAAACATTTAGTTCAAAATTTTTTAAACAAACAATAATATATTTTTGGTAGTAATTATTCTTGTAGTCTTCAACTGTGCACTTAAGTTCAAATTTAGTATGGGAAAAACACAATTTCCTACCGCATTGGCCTTGATCCTTAATTCTAGTAACAGCTCCTTTTTCTCTCCAATCCACGCTAATTGGCAAATCCTTGTTTATGTCATAGCTGAAGTTTGTCTTTGGATGCCACATGGTTCGAAATCCCAAGTATGTAGCTATGAACTCTGCATTTGTCATGTCTGCAAATATATTATCAGTGACCTTGAATGATAAATTTTGAGAATTGATAGAGTTGATGAACTGGACATTAGATTGGTAAATGCCATAACGCAATTCCCATTCGTCTTTATTCTTGTATCTTCGGCCATGCCGTTCCACCCAGCTTTCATACCTTTCTCTCATGGCTTTTGGGTCATACACTGTAGGCCTGTACTGCTCAGAACATGCGCGTAAAGGTATCCATAGAATCCACACAATCAAAAGAGTGAAGCTGACATTTCGTAATGTGGTAGGAGTTTCCATGGCTAACTTGGAATGTAGACAGAGAATGGGATCTTATGTCTAGCTAGGATGCTTATAACTGAAATACAATCCTAACATGTGTAAAGTTCCATGTTTAAATTGGCTACGTTTTGCATATCATTTATGCACATTTAAGGTGTTTCAGTTGTGTTGTATTTTGCTTTGTTCATGTGTTTTGTGCTTCTGAATTTTATTAAGGCAAGTAATTTATGGTTCAATGTCCCAGTAGGGCAGCTAAGGTGTCCAGGTTGGTTGTATATTTGGGTAAGCTTAAGATGGCTCACTCATCTAACTTGAATCAATTCATGGTGGTGGTTTTGGTATGAGTAAACCTGTAAATGCTAGTTTCTTTAGGATTGTTGGTTCTGAGCCTGATGTCGCTATTTTAGACCTCAACCAAGCCAATTGCCGGCCAAGAGACATGTAACTTACAAGATTCTGCCGTGGTAATGAACTAGGGCTTAAACATATTGTTTGAAAAATACACAGATAGAAGATAATTATTGACTGATGATTGTTCAAACATCCTCTGTAGTAAAGCCAGGTATGATGATAACAGCAGCAATGCCACGATAACAATTAGTGGGTAGTTTTTAGTCTTGGTTGCAATCTTCTTTTTTGTTGACATCAGGCGGCTGTGTCCACTATTTGATGAGAATCAGGCTTCGTGTTTGTTGGTACTACTGTACAGCAGTTACATTTTTTTAGCCTTTTGTTCTTTATTTGTTTTCATGCAAACAACGTGCGTCATATTCCACTTATAGTGAATGGGAAAAAAGATTATTGCAAATAAGCCTCAATAAGTGTCTAAGAAAAGCAAGTACTTCAGGTAATGCAGGAAAGTAGCACCAAATGTAAAACTTCTGACTGCCAATCCAGAGTTAGAACATCCTCTATCCTGCCTCCATCCTTAAACCTCTTCTATTATACGCAAGCTGCACCAACTAGAAAAACAACCCATGACTCTAAACTAGCCATCTTTTGGCACCTGTTGTACCCACATGATGAGCTCCTTCAATGATCCTAGCTGATCAATCCTGCCAATATCATTCATATTCTTTGAATAATAGAAAAGTTATTGAAAACATTGCCCAAAAGAGGACGGGCTGACGAGAAGGCCTGAAACTTGAGGCTTTATATGATTATATATGTGTAGTGGTATTGATGCTGTCAAATCAAAATAAAGGGGGCATAGTATAGAATGGAGGAAGCCACGAGAATTTGTCTTGCCATTACCATGCCTATATGCTTCAGGCTTTTCTGTACTGTACTCTTTCAGCTGTCAGCTAAAAGATATATTCCTACCCACTTCACCCCCATTAGCTTGTATACTTCCCACGTCACCACCACAAAATAGTCCCACTACTCTCGGTAAAAGGACGTAAAAGGACATTTTACCACACTTGCGATTCTGTTATCCTCGTTATTATGCAGATTCAAATTCTCAATAATTTGTGTTCGAATGACTAGCAATTTAGACAATAAATATGAGAAAATTTTTATGAAATTTACTTGTCTGAACAAGTGGGTAGACCGTCTGAGATCTGCTCGAGCAAGTAGGTCTCGTAAATACTCTCTCATATTTACTATTCAAATCGCTAGTAATTCGACAAGCAAAATTGTTGAAGATCTTTATCTCCAATACGTGTATAAAAAATGGTAAGATGCACAATGTGACTGTCCCAAATCTCTCTCTGGGAGGACGGTGACGGAGCACCTAGGTCAGGGTTCCATTTTTATTTTTTAAATCAAGCTCATTAAACATTGATTTTCATAGAAGCCTATTGAGTTGGCTCCTCCGTCAAATTAATGTGGAGTAGTAACGTACGAGAATCTGTATTGTGCATGAAATTATGATCTAGAATCCAATAAATTGCATTACTCCAGGCCCTAACAAATCTGAAACAGAAATTGAGGACCTATTTAATAGGTCAATTTTGCATCAAGTTTATCCATATATGGATTTGGCTTTTTTTTTTTTTTTTTTTTTTTTTTTTCTTTCTTTTCTTTTCTTTTCTTTTTTTGGCTTAGGTGTTGTAGAAATACTCTAGCATATGTGTGGTAGTCTTTTCACCCGTTAAGATTGAATTTTATTTTGTCTCTTTTTTTATAAAATTTTTAAATAAAATCTGAGCCATTAAAAATAACTACAACACATGCTGCAATTTTTTGCAGCACCTATGCGAAATCCTATTCAAATTGACTATGTTGCTCCAAGTAACCATGGTTTCGTTTAGTCATAATTGATGCATGGACGTTCTTATTTAATTTTGAAAAAAAAAAAAGGAGGATTATATGGACTACAACTCTCTTACAAACTTATGTGAAAGTTCACATTTTATGGTAAGGAATGCTACATGAAATACTATGTGGCAGTTTACCTTTAGTGGTTGATGTGATAAGTGCCATGCGAACTACTACTTTAATTTGTAAGTATGGTAAGTGTCATGTAGACTGTACAGTTCACATTTTAATGACTGATGTGACAAGTATCACAAGAATGGACAAGTATCACGTGAACTGTCACGTCAATTTATAAAATACTTATAGTAAAAATTGTAGCACTCCTACTAATAATAGTAACTTTGGCAACCTTAATTTATTAAAACGCTGTGTTGAGAAGGATATGATAAAAGAGAAATGCTTGTTGTCCAACTCCTTTATCCAACTCTATTCAACTTTGCATATATGGACAAAGATGAACCCTACAAATACAAAAGTAAACTCTTTAAAAAAAAAAGAAAAAAAAGACATATATACAAAGTTAGATGGAATTGGACATATAGCATTACTCATGGTAAAAACTTCTAAGTCCTTGTGATATCATAATGGATAATGCTAGGTGTACAACTTTGTTGTACAACTTTCATCCAGCTCTTCACATTTTTTATTTTTTTTAAAAATTTATTTTAAGCAAATGTGAAGAGTTGGATGAAAGTTGTACACTAAGCATTATCCTATCATAATTACACGAACAATTCCCTAACTTCTATTTTTAGCAAGTTTTACTTGCAAAAGTTTTTTTTTCTTTAAAGTATTTTTAAGGAAAAAATACACATACTTCTTTCAAACTAGTATTTAATTTGCAATGTTCCTCCGAACTAAAAGCTACATGCCTCCAAACTACCAAAATTTGCAATGTCTCGCAAATGACATAAATACCCTTAATAGGGGTCACAAGACTCGTTGCTTTTTTCCTTTTTTATTTATTTTTTATTTTTAATTAATTATTTTTTATTTTTTTTTAATGTTTTGGAATATTTTTGTCTTATTGAATTTTTTTTTAAGGAGCATTATTGTCTTTTTGCAGGACAAAAAGAGTAATGCTAAATGTTATTTTTGTGTCACTCCAAAAATAATGCAGCCTTTAAAATTACAATTAGATTCCTAATGGCTGATTTTAAAGCTACATTATTTTTAGAGAGATATAAAAATAAAATTTAGCATAACTCGGACAAAAGGGTTACATTGCAAATTTTTTATAATTGAAGAAGACATTAATATTGTAAATTGAGTATTACTTTGAAGGATATTGTGTACTTTTATTTTTTATTTTTAATCACAAAAAATGAGAGAGAGAGAGAGCGAGCAATTGATACTTTTATTTATTACATCCCCAGGAAGGTGCTTAATGGCCAGGCATTTCCTTTAGATGGAAGGCGGCTAATAAATATATTCCAAATTTTCGCTAATCATGATTAGTGCCCGCCAAACAGTTCGACAAAATAATAAATAAAAAAACATAAATTCAGGAAAGAGGAAGAAGGAACGTGCCCGGACACAGAGGGAAAAAGGACATATGCCCTACATGTGGGTGTGGTTTAGGGACAAAGCAAAGAAAGCTTAGAGCATGCAAATAATGCACATGGGAAGCATGACATGGCATGATCCTTCACAAGCCCCCTTCCCTTTCTTTCTCTCACATCACAGCTCATTCCCCAAATCTCACATTTCCATCCACTTATCCCAAATCCTATTTTTTCATATTTTTAATACCATAATGGCTTGCTTGTCCCGTGCATGGCTGCCACACCCACAGCTTGTACAATCAGACTTATGCTTCATTAATTCAAATTTCAAACAAAGGTTAGAATATTGATTACATTATTACAATTTTTATTTCTCATTAGTTTAAGTTATTAGCATGAATGGTACTGATATTGTTAGAATATTAATTCAACGATTACATTTTTCTTTTTTTCTATAAGCTTATACTTAGAAATAATAATATTTCGTGGTGTACAGCATGTGGTTTTTATAACCTCACTTATTGAAGGAGAATCTGATTCGAACATGAAGAGCTTTTAAGAATATTAATAACATGATTAAATTCATTAAAACAATTTTACAAGTTATAACATCATTGTCGATTATAATCAAGAAATTCACTTAATATAACAAANGATCCAACCGAGTTTGGCAATGCAGATATGGCGAAGGCCTCCGGACGGAATAATCAAGCTAAACTGGGACGCAGCAGTTCACAGGGGTTCACAAAAAATTGGGATCGGAGTGATAGCAAGGAATGCGGATGGGGAGGTTTTGATTTCTCTGTGCGCTACTGTAGACTCTATTACTGATCCCTCAATAGCAGAGGCCTTAGGGGCATGGAAGGCTGCTGATCTTTGTTGTTCCATGGGCTTTCAACGTGTTATACTGGAAGGAGATGCCATGGTAATTGTGAAAGCTATTCAGCAAGATACTTCCTCTTGGAGTAAATATGGGCAATTAATTGATGACATTCGAGAAAAGCTTGGTAGGCTGCAGTCCTGGGTGGCCTCACATGTTCGAAGGGAAGGCAATGAAGTAGCCCATAGGTTGGCAAGAGGAGCGTTATCCATGTCATTAGATGGTGTCTGGTATAGTACCTACCCTGAGTTTGTTAAAACTATTGTACTTGCTGAGCAAGAGTCTTCTCTTATTATTTAATAAAAGAATGGNTACTTACGTCTAACCGTTTAAAATTGTTTATGTGTAACGCTCCAACTTGTCACATTTTTTTTTAAATGAGATATTATGACTACCACTTAACTTTAAGAATAACAACATAATTATAATAAGAACAATACTAGAGTACTAACTGAAAACCTTATTTACATTTATTTACACCCCACCCAAGCGCACAATTATGGCAACAAAGTACAATATGTTGGGCCAACCAGCCACCATGACAAACAACCTCGAGCGGACCAACTGGATTAACACGCCTTGCAGCAAGCCCACCGGCCCTATTCCCTTTGGCGCAAACAAGTGGCCTAAGGGAATAGGGGACTGCTGAAATGGAGATATGAGTTCTATTCCCCTTGGTCTAGGTGTACAAGTGGACGGTTATTAATCACCTAATAACTACTAACTGTTAACCGCTAATAACCGTCAACTGCTAACCGTATAACCGCATAACCGCTAATTGCTTAGGGCGGGGTGGTTAGCGATTTTAGGGATAGGAGAAGGCGGTTAATAGTCACTAACTGCCTACCCTCATATATATTATATATAAATATATATAAAATAACAAGAATATACAAAACGAAGTTAGTTGGGTGCGTTTGATATAGGATTTTCGTTTTGAGTTTAATGAAATTGATATTTTTTCATAAATAATATTAATAACAATAATAATAGTCTTGAGCTTTGTTATATTTTGAAGACTTATTTAAAAAAGGCAAAAAACCATCTACAATAGGCTCTAAAAGAGACTCAAGAAAAGCCCAAAATACCAAAATATGCTCATTTCTAAAAAAAAGTTATGCGGTGCGGTTATGTGTTTCAATAACCGCTAACAGGTAGTTATTTTAAAACCGTCTAAGGTGAAGTGGTTGTGGTTGCTAGTTAAAGGCAATAACTGATAAACGTAATTGCTCGTATGCCCCTAGTTTGACCCACACAAATTGCCTATGGGAATGAGGGATTGTTGGAATGGAGATATGAGTTCTATTCCCTTTGGCCCACACAAGTGGCCTAAGGGAATGAGGAACTTATGGAATGGAGATATGAGTTCTATTCAAGGACAGATTTAAGGGGGGACTGGTGGGGGCCATGGCTCCCCACCAACCCCCACCTCTAATTTTTTTTTTTTGGTTAAAAAAATGTTTTTTAACCTTTAAATTTGTTAAAAAAAAATTTATATATTATTTTTCCTATTTTGGCCCTTAAATTATTTTTTATGCAATTCGCCCCTCTAAAATTGAATTTCTATTTCTGTCCCTGGTTCTAGTCCACACACGAATGTTTGATCCTCGAGGAATGATCGTTCGTTCATGGGCAATGGAACATTTGTTGTTTTGCCATAATGCATAAATGACTCCAACACCACCCATACTCCTTGTTACTTACTAACCCTAGTAGTTCTTATTAGTCTTATACACTTATGTTAAGGCATATCAACATGATAAAATAAGAAAACACATGTAAATCCCTAATCATTTTGAAAGCTTAACAATTTGTGCATAAAATATTATGAACTTTTAACATGTTATTCTAAAACTCATGAAACACATGATAGATAACAGGGTTAGTAAGACATTAATAGGAAGAAAAGACCAACAATTCAGAGATTACCTTTTGGAGGATGAGGTCCACCAAAATCATTCTTCCTCTCACTAGAATTTCTCTCTCTCTCTCTCTCTCTCTCAAATTTAGGTTGCTGGGGGTTTATAAACGAGGGGTGAGGGTGTGAGGGGCTATTAATAGATGTGGGGGAAGGAATAAAACAAGTTGAAGTAGTCCAAAAGTGAAAGTCCTTTTTAGACTTGCACGAGCGTTCATGTACTAAATTCAAATGTTTGTGTATTATTAACTAACGGTTTTAGAGTTTCAAGGAACGCTCATTGACCAAGCCAAAACATCTGTGGTACTATTTGACACATGGCCAACAGTAGGTCAGATGCGTGGATAGTGTGAATAGTGCTACACGATACTGAACGAGTGTTCGTGTACTATGCTTTGAATGTTTGTGGTAAAGACAAAATATAGTTGTTTTAGGGCAACCATCGAATGTTCCATGATTCTTATTTGAACGTTCCAGATAAGGTATTCGAACGTTGGATAGCAGGTTTTTAAATAAACTTTTATCAATAAAATGATTTGTTTGAAAATGTGTTATGATTGTTAAGACGTGCAATTTGATTAACGAGTTACTTTTTACTTTGGTTATATAAAAAGATTTGTTTTTAATTATGCGGGGTATTACAATTAACCATAGAGATTCTCTATGGGTTAGCTTGTTTAGGCTACGGGTAGCTATATGAACCCTAAAATATTATGGGTTGGCATGGGTACTCGTGCCTATGAAAGATTAAGCACCATAGTATGTTTAGAGTTAAAAGTAATGATGTGATATGTGTTTGATGTTGGCATGCAATGTGACGTTGCATTTATTCAAGGCTAGAATTTGAGATGAGGAGTTTGTCTATCAAACATTAAGTGGAATTCTGTGAGTATATTACTCACTGAGCAAATATATTTTGTTTTAATGTTTTAATGATTAGTACATGATGGACTTGTTGATTAAAAGAACATATTCTTAAATGTCTTTTAAAAGTATGACATGTGTTAAGATTGAGCCGCATGTATGTTGTATTAATAAATGTTTGATGATTAGTTTAATGCTTGCAATTATGTTAAAGATATGTTTGATGACTTATGAAAAAAAATGAAATGATGTTTAATGGCTCATGAACATGAAAGCAAAAGTATGATGTTTTGTTGCATAAGCATGATCATGAACACAAATGAGGAAAAATTCATAAGAGCTTAATGTATTGGATAAGTCCCCAACATTACACTAAGGGATAAGTTCATGCGGGCAAGGCCTCGATGCTGTTAACCTAATGATATTATGGAGGACAAGTCCCACATGTTGCTGTATATGAATGTAACGCGAATGAATTTTTAGAAGTCGTCGGGGACAAGTCCTCTGAGTGATAAAAAGAATGAAGTAAAAGAATGTATGGCATATTTTATAAGAATGAAGTAAAAGAATGAAACAAGAAAGAATGCATGACATATTTTATGTGTTGATTATATATATATGAGTATATTTATAAGGGATTTTATACTAGATATATCGGTATGCATATGAATTTGAATGGAATAGCACATATGTATATGGTTATAGCTGGTTTGCATATGATGTCTTCATATATTTCTAGCTTAAATATACTTATATGTATGTGGTCTGTTACTTAAGAGGTCGGAAGTCATATATTTGTATAGTTGACATTTACTATGTATAAAAGGTTATGAATTAGATGAGTCTATATATATGTGTATCTGTGCATATTCTAGAGCGCATAAATACATTCACAGCTAAGTAGTATGTTTCAAAGAGTTTTCATGACTATAGTGTTTAGTCCATCAACTACGCCATGTTTTAATAAAAGAGATTTTGAAAACCAAAGGTAGTTATTATAAACTTATGTAGAAAGTGAAATGTCCGCTCAATGTAAAAACTTAGTGTATTTTATACTTGTTGAGCTTGTGGACTCATATTTTCGCCTAGGCGAATGTGACAACTCCATGATCGCTTCGATAATGTTATTGATGCAGGTATTAAGAGTTTGGATGATGATCTGATAGCCGCATACTTGGGCTATTTCTGATCGATGGCAATGGATGCCGTGTATTTGCTCTAACTTTTGTTTTACATCAGTTTTTTAAGTATATAAAAAATGTTGATGTATTTGACTTGTATTGTATGTGACATTTTTGTATAGTCATTTTTTTGTTGTATACTAGTATTCAATGTTAAAAGTTTTATAATATAGATTTATGTTAACTCTAAGTGTTACATGTCACTTTCATTGTTGTTTTAGTATCGTTTCCGCTGCAATGTTTAAACTCTACTATGATATGTTCATATTATGAGTTATTGTTAATAGTTATGTCCAGGTATGTTATTGTGATGGTTTGGTTAAAAAAAAAAAAGAAGTTATATGCAATATTTGAATCAGGTCGCCATAAGTGGCAAAAGGAAATGTGGAACTACTGGAATAGAAGGAAAGCTTGACTGGTCAAGCCCAAGTGCTAGAACCGCAAAAATCCCCAACACAACAAGCTAACTATGAAGATGACGTGCCTTCGAAGTATTGGGAGGGAAGTGCTAGCAATAAAAACCTTGTTGTCAGATCCCAGAAATCCAAGATTCGCCAAAGATCAAGGAGCGTTCAGCAAGGAAGAAATCATGCCCAATAAGGAAGAAGACGCCTCAGAAAGAAAGTGGAGCAGAGGTCAGGAGAGCCACGCCTAGCAGGGAAGGAATCACATCCAATAAGAAAGAAGACGCCACAAAGGAAAGTGGAGTAAAGATTAAGAGAGCCACTCTCAGCAAGAAAGGACCACGCCCATTAAGGAAGAAGACTCCCCTGAAGAAAGGTGCAGCATAGATCAAGGAATGAGGGCTCTAAGGTCTTGACAAAAGGTCAAGAATCACGACCCACAACAAGGAAGGAGATAGCACCACCTCTAGTGGGGCAACGAGACAAACCCACTATATAAGCATGTGGGAGGCATGTGGGAGGCGCCAAAGAGAGGTACATGCAATCAATCATCACTCATAAACTCTTAGTTCTTGTCATCCCTCATTCACAATCTCTCAATAACTTTAGCATCAAAGGTGGTGTCACCGCCATTCCTTCCCGGTAGGGCGCACCACCACTGACACTCTTTCTGTCTTGCATGATTCCACATTGCCCGCCACCAATCGTGACAATTGCATTAATAAAATGAAAAATGCAAAAAAAAAACCTAGGATTTAAAAGTCAAATTTAAAATCAAAGAAGTAAATTAAAATGCAGGAAAATTCCGTAGATTTAGAACCACATTGTCTAAATTCTTTTGTACTTGTGTCTTTCACGAGGCAATATTCGAGACCAGCAATGGTTAGAAACTTCACGCTCAAGTAACTAAGATCGGTTGCATAAAAATCCATTTGTCTTTATCCATACGTAAATTTTCGGCCAAATCTATAATAGCCACCCTTGACTTACAACCTACATACTCACGGTTTAGAGGATAAATTACAAAAATTAGGCTAAAAATAGCAAAGATCTTACCATAAATTATGTGTTCAGTGCTTGATGGAGTTGGTTCTAAGTGATTGGTCCGATCGGACGGTTGTGGATTGGCAATGCAAGGTTTGATTATGTAGTCACAGATACATAGTAATGTTTTTTTTTTTTTTTTTTTGTGTGTGAATATAGTAGGCGATATATATATCATATATATTATATTATGACATAATTTGCTTATTTAAACATAATTTCTTTTTTTTTTGAAAGAAAGGGAATGGTTGATTCCACAAAAACAAAAGAAGTCTTTTTTTCACGAGGTACAACTATAAATTCCTATTTATTTGTTAGTGAATAGACCATAGACCAATTCCCCTTTTTATTTGGGAGTATTGAATACACCCATAATTCTGAGCTTCATGTTCTTTCTACCAAGAGACATGTCAGATCCAGGGCATACCAATTTGATTGAATGGGATGACAGTTTCTCATTTCTGAATCTGTAATACCAATTTGTAGAATAATGCTACGAGTAATTATATATGTCACATTCTATGTCTACCTTGTGTCAACAAAAAGTGATGTCGCTTTTAAAATCACCATTGAATTTATAATTGATCATTATTGACTTTTGATCTAACGATGATTTTAAAAGCCACATCACTTTTGGTTGACACAAGGTAGACATAGAGATTATGCCATGTACAAATAGATAGATAAAAATGACGTAAATAGAGATGGACGAGTAGCATTGTCTCTATATATATATATATATATATAAGATTTCCCCACTAAAGAGGCGGTCACAAGGGCACGTGGTGGCTGATTCCGCTAGTTATTAAACTACTGGCGACTTTCCAGTTATACCGTTGAGTCCCAACCTCCTCCCAGCTGTACATAGCTGTCCAATCGTCCCCCATGTGACCCCACTGCACAAACACATAGATTCACAGATAGCACAAGATTTATTCTCATTTTCAAAGTGAAAGAGAAAAGAAAGAGCCTTTAATGTTGTCTAGTGCTAGCTTCTTCGTCTTCTTCATCTTCTTGTTCTGGCTTTCTTCCCTCTTATAACATTCTCTAGTACTGCTTTTGGGTGGTTTGTTTTGTCTGGTTTTCCTACATTGTATGTTTGAGTGAGTTTCTGTAAGAGATTGTCATTGAATTTGGTTTGGTGGGTTTGTTGGGTTGAGTCATATTTGTGTGTCATGGCACAATTACCTCCCAAAATCCCAAACATGACACCAAATTGGCATGACTTTTCACACCAAAGAACAGCTTCAATTGGGAGCACGACACCAAATATTATTACCAAAACCGCGGCCTCTGCCGCCACCACCACCACCTCCTCTCCGAACCCTTCTTGGGTCGACGAGTTCCTCGACTTCTCGTCGGCAAGGCGGGGCTCTCACCGGAGATCCGTCAGCGACTCGATAACCTTTCTTGAGACGCCAATGCTAGACGAATGTCGCGGCTCAGGTATTGCACCACCCGGGTCCGGGACTACTAGCAATGAGTTTGATAGGTTTGATGATGAGCAATTCTTGTCCATGTTCACCGACGAAATGTCCACGGCCGTGGCGCCCACCGTGTCGTCCTCAAACCCGTCCTCGCCATCCGATCATAACAGCATTAATGATGATCAGAAAGAGACACCACCACATGATCATCACCACCAGCCGAAGCAGCAGCAGCAGCTAAAGAATGAATCTGAGGAGGCGGAAAGCCAATGCCAGTCGGACACACAAACTCTTCCAAACGCAGTGGCAAACATGTCCAATGATAGAATAACCGATCCTAAGAGGGTAAAGAGGTAATTAATCAGGAAATCACATTTTTACCGTAGGTGACATATATATATATATAGATGATTTACTTTTTAGCAACAAAAGCTTGTTCAAATGAAAGGGTGATTAATGATGCACAACCCACGTCTTATATTTGGTTATTAATTATATTATTAGAATTAATTAACCATTTGAGTATTCAATTATTCAGCAAGAAATTAAACAACAATAATTTGGTCAAAATTTTGAGTTGATAAATTAAATTAATGGTTTATCTTTCTCACACATTTGTTTGGGTTTGCATTAGAATCTTGGCAAACAGACAATCTGCACAAAGATCAAGGGTGAGGAAGCTACAATACATATCAGAGCTTGAACGTAGTGTCACCTCATTACAAGTATATATGTGATTTTTATCGATCTATGAATTAATTAAGTTTCTGTTAATTAATTAGAGTTAATTAATTTTGCAATTGTTGTAATTGCATGCCTTAAAATGCACTCATTTTCGCTTTTGGCAATTGAAGGCTGAGGTTTCGGTGTTGTCTCCACGGGTTGCGTTTCTTGACCATCAACGCTTGCTTCTCAATGTTGACAATAGTGCTCTTAAGCAAAGAATCGCCGCCCTTGCTCAAGATAAGATTTTCAAAGATGGTATGTGCTTACTTACTTACTTACTTATTAATTATCCTTTTTTTAAGGATTCATTTTCAAATAACTTGTTAGAATGTGTATTTCCCACACATATATATATATTAATATTAGATGCCAGGCCGAGTCCAACTAGTTGTTAGTTATTATTTATTAAAATATTAATTAAATAATTAATTTTTATTTTTTTAAGATAACAAATAATTTAATGTTGTATTACATCAGTAATTTATCTCTCGTTTCAATTCGTGTACCATGAATTCACTCTTTTTTCCTCCACCCAAAGAATATCTTCTGTATGACATGCAGGATCTTGTCTTAGATTTCAGGAATTGACCTGTTGTTTTGGCTAGTATCTGTCCATTATTAGTTCATTTTTTGTTTTTTATTTTTTTTTTTACTAAAACGAGTTCATGAATTTGTTTTTCAACTGACTCCGTAGGACAAGTGTCAATGCATATCTTATATATACATAAGACATCAACCATGAAAGCTAGGATTCCTCCAAAAAACCTGCAAACATATTTTCCTAATTATACATCCTCTAAAAAATGGTCCTCCAAAGAACAATTTATTCTCATACTGTCATCATAGAGAAGAACCAAACCCTTTTTTTTTTTTGGGTTATTTTAGAGATAAGTACTGTAAGAATATAACAAAAGCTATCCTCTAAAACCCCATTACTGTTTTCTTGAAAGTTTCACGTGCAGATTTCATACAACTAACTTTAAGAGGGAGTTATAGGAAAGTGATTGGAGGGTCAAACATAAATAGTTTTAAGATAAAGTTACGCATGCATATATATATAGTGTCTTCACGTTTGCTTTGTCAGACATTGCACCTCGAAATTAATGAGCTTAATTAACAAAACAAAAAGTATATATTTATTTCTTTTTTTTGTAAACAAATGCAGCTCATCAAGAAGCACTGAAGAGGGAAATAGAGAGACTGAGGCAGGTTTATCACCAACAAAATCTCAAGAAGATGGAAAATTCTGCACCATCATCTGACGAGAAAGAGCAGCTTCTCAATGTTTGATCCCTCTTCCATAGACTGCATTTGAAAGGTCTAATTAAGAACAAAAAAAAAAAAAAATCAACTTGATTTTTATGATTTTTCGCTAAATATGTTACATGTGACCCATAAAAAATGCTGGCCAACTTTCAGTAGCCACTGACCATGGAAGGGCTTGTTGGGAATAATGCACATTCTGGGTGTGGGGAGGGCGAACCTGAACAATCACGTGATATGTTCATCTTTAAGGACGGGGACCACTCAAAGGTTGCATGATTGGATTTGCAGGGAAGAACATGTGCCTCTGTGTTTTTAAACAGCGCCCCCCCCCCCCAAAAAAAAAAAGAAAAAAAAAAAGATTGTGTATTGCTTTAACAGATTAGGGAAGGTGTGGTGATGATTCTTTTAGTATTTTATAATGCTCAGATTCTTTTAGATTCTTTTTTTTTTTTTTTTTTTTGTTTTTATCTATTAATCTTGTAAGGCAAAGGATGGTGGGTTTGTGTTGGGATGTATTTGTCAGGGAAGTGTTTGGTACTTTGATGTCAGATTTACTGTACTTTTTCACTGTTTTTCTTGGTTGTATAATAAACTTTACTTGTCATACCCACTCGCAAACAAATAAGAAAAAAAGAATGATTGCATTTTTTATTTTTATTTTTTAAATGTTTATGAGATAATTTCTTACACATTCTTTATTCATCTTTTTTGCAATTTTATCATCAAATCTTTGAGATGTACGTGTGGTCTTATAAATTCACTAATAAATTTACACATCTATTATATAGAGATAAGCAAAAAATATGCAAGAAAATAAAAACAAACATTTCTTATATTAAAATTTGGATCTCAAATCTTATTATTTGTATTTCGAATAAATTGATCATTGAGGATCAATTCTAAATGTGAAGAACTTAATACACTTGGACAGAGCTGCCAAGGCACTAACTATATATAACCCCAAATTTTATTCTTAAAATTAAAAAAATAATAATAATTTTGAGGATGTGACAGATCCAAACGTGATATTTTATAGATGAAATAATAATTTTTTGAGGACTTTATCAATATTCGATCAATCTATAGATATATATAATAGCCGAATCACCAACCGAAGTGTCTTCAAATTGCGACATGTGGCGTGAACCCATAGTTTTTAAGTAAAATTGAACTGGTTCTTGGTTTTTTTTCCCTTCTTTTTCTCCCCACTTTTCTCTCTTTTTTGTTTTTTCTCTACTCTTCTCTCTCTCTCCACATCTCTCTCTATTTTTATTTGACTTTTGTATTTTGTACCGTTAATCTGGATTAGCAATACTCATACTCATGCCGTTTGTTGCTGTTGAACGATTGTTTAACTTTTGTGTTTTGTATTGTTAATCTGATTTGCAATATTCATATGAAAATAATGTTTTGTGCCTTTGATAAGAATAGCACAATCGTTTATTTTTTATTTTTGAATTTTTAGTAGGTTAATAGAATATTATAGTATATTTTTGTTTGACTTTTGTATTTTGTATTGTTAATCTGGATTAATTAGTAATACTCATACTCTATACTGTTTGTTGCAATTGAACAAAAAGATTTTTTGTTTTTTTTTGGATTTTTTTAGTTATCAATATATAGATATGAAACTATTGTTGTACTCCATTTATATGTTTGTTATTTGATAAAAATTGCAACTTCAGAATTAAGATAATAAATTGTATGGATTTTTACCAATACTCATTCTATTTGTTGCAGTTTCAGGAAAAAGATAAATTTTTTGTGTTTTTAACTATCAATATATAGATATTAAACTAATGTTTGGTATCTTTGATAAGAAATTAAGAATAATACAACTTTCTCCAAAAAATTGTGATTGTGTGTAACTGTATTTGTAAGTCGTTTTTCTTTTTGAATTTTTAGTAGGCTAATGGATGAATAATGTATTTTTGTTTGACTTTTGGTGTTTTGTATTATTAATCTGGATTAGCAATACTCATACTCTATACCGTTTATTGCAGTTTAACGAAAAATATTATTATTTTTATTATTATTTTGTATTTTTTAGCTATCAATATATAGGGATGAAACTATTGTTTTGTGCTTTTGATAACTGTATTTGCAGCCTATAATTTTAGGTTGTTTATTTTTTCAATTTGTACTCTATTTATATGTTTTTTCTTTAATAAAAATTACAACTTCAGAATTAAGATAATAAATTGTGTGAATTTTTAGTAGACTAATAGAAGACTATAGTGTGTTTATTTGATTGTTATGCAAAAAAAGAAACATAAACTTTTTCAAAACACCAAATAGATAATTAAATGTTGAACTTTGAGTGAAAGATTTTGTTTTATTTTGTATTCATAAAATATTTCTTTTCATTTTAAAGTACTCCTATGGGAACAAAGATTTTAACATGTTTTAATTAAATGGATTAAACTAAAATAGAAGGTCTTATGTTGTAATTCATTTGAATGTTTTATGTCACTACAAAAAATTGGCTCATTAGTAGCCACTTTTTTTTGGCTGCTAATGAGCACTTTGTGGCCACTGTTGATCAAAAGCGGCCACATTTGGCCACTGATGTGGTGGCTGGTGAAAGTTGGCTGATGATGATCATTAGCTGCCACTTTTTATGGTGGCCCTTGATGATCGCTTAACA
>FXXK01000489.1:44009-193812 GCA_900184695.1 Betula pendula
GCAAAAAAAATGGCCGCTAATGACATATATAGTGAACGTTAAAAAAATCTATAAAACTGGAACGAGAAGTGGCTGGTAATGATAAAAATATCAGCAGCCAAATTAGATTGACCATTGATAATCAAAAACATCAGCAGCCAAATTTGAGTTGCCACTGATGATCAATAACATCAGCAGCCAAACTAAATTGGCCACTGATGACCTTTAAAAAATTTTAAAAAAAAACATAAAAAACAAAATAAAATAAAATAAATAAAACATTAATAGCAACAACTATAACATCACCGCCAATAATGTTTTATTTTTAAAAAAATATTAAATGAATAAACGAATTGGTATTTAAAAAACTAACAAATTGAACATTTCAATCACTACAAGAAATGACAATATAACACAAATTAGGAATCCGTTTAAGCAATCATGAACACATATCGAACTTCTCTACCGAGCCCAAACCTATATCAGAAAAACAAACTCTTATTTCCATACCCCAGTATAAGGCTACTAAATAACTTGTTAAAATGACCATGACAACGATAATCTAGAATTATTCCTTCAGTAAAATTGAAGCTTCTCCTAGCCCCTTCCATCCAAGAAAAGTCTAAAAGATTNGTGTAATTGATGGTTGGTTACTCTATTCACATATTAGTCTATGGAGGTACCCCACTTTCACTTGGGCTTAAATAGTGAAAGTAGAATGTCCAGCTTATCTGTCAGTATAGTTATTGCATATTGTGTCGGAGCCATACTATTAATTTGTGACAAAATAAAATTACTATATGACCATGATCTTTTTCCCCCTGAAAATTGATGGCAGCAACACACCATTAAAACAAAGACCTACTATGGGGAATACAATCACTACTCTGTTTGGCCAAATTGTAAAAGCAAAAAATTGGTCTATATAAAACCCTAATGAAAGAAACAACTATGGCGTGAACCCATAGTTTTTAAGTAAAATTGAACTGATTCTTGGTTTTTTTTTTTCCTTCTTTTTCTCCCCACTTTTCTCTCTCTTTTTTATTTTTTTCTACTCTTCTCTCTCTTTCCACGTCTCTCTCTCTATTTTTGTTTGACTTTTGTATTTTGTACCGTTAATCTGGATTAGCAATACTCATATTCATGCCGTTTATTGTTGTTTAATGATTGTTTAACTTTTGTGTTTTGTATTGTTAATCTGATTTGTAATATTCATATGAAAATAATGTTTTGTGCTTTTGATAAGAATAGCACCATTGTTTATTTTTTATTTTTGAATTTTTAGTGGACTAATAGAATATTATAGTATATTTTTGTTTGATTTTTGTATTTTGTATTGTTAATCTGGATTAGCAATACTCATACTCCATGCTGTTTGTTGCAATTGAACAAAAAGATTTTTTTTTTTTTTTTTTGTATTTTTTTAGTTATCAATATATAGATATGAAACTATTGTTGTACTCTATTTATATGTTTGTTATTTGATAAAAATTGCAACTTCAGAATTAAGATAATAAATTGTGTTGATTTTTACCAATACTCATTCCGTTTGTTGCCGTTTCAGGAAAAAGATAAATTTTTTGTATTTTTAGCTATCAATATATAGATATTAAACTAATGTTTGGTATTTTTGATAAGAAATTAAGAATAGTACAACCTTCTCCAAAAAATTGTGATTGTGTGTGACTGTATTTGTAAGTCGTTTTTCTTTTTGGATTTTTAGTAGGCTAATGGAAGAATAGTGTATTTTTGTTTGACTTTTATGTTTTGTATTATTAATCTGGATTAGCAATACTCATACTCTATGCCGTTTATTGCAGTTTAACGAAAAATATTATTATTATTATTATTTTGTATTTTTTAGCTATCAATATATAGGTATGAAACTATTGTTTTGTACTTTTGATAACTGTATTTGCAGCCTATAATTTCAGGTTGTTTATTTTTTCAATTTTTACTCTATTTATATGTTTTTTCTTTAATAAAAATTACAATTTCAGAATTAAGATAATAAATTGTGTGAATTTTTAGTAGACTAATGGAAGATTATAGTGTGTTTATTTGATTGTTGTGCAAAAAAAGAAATATAACTCTTTCGAAACATCAAATAGATAATTAAATGTTGAACTTTGAGTGAAAGATTTTGTTTTATTTTGTATTCATAAAATATTTCTTTTCATTTTAAAGTACTCCTATGGGAACAAAGATTTTAAAATGTTTTAATTTAAATGGATTAAACTAAAATAAAAGGTCTTATGTTGTAATTCATTTGAATGTTTTATGTGTTTTTTTTTTTGTTTTCATTTGTACGGCATACTTATATTTTCAGGTCATTTTTTTTGAAGTATTTTTTTTTTTTTTTTGTGATTTTGAAAGCAAAAGAAGGAAAAAAAAATTATTTATCAAAGATTTATGCTAATTTTCTACTGCTGGTATTATACCCGAGATATGATTAGAAGATTTTACAAACTTAATTATACAAATAACTAAGTGAAAATGATAAGCAATAGTAGAAAGTTATTTTAGTGACTTTCCATTCGAATCAGTAATTTCAGATTGACTATGCTGGTGTAAAATTGTAATTACTTTTTACTCCGAACTCCAATTAGACAAACTTTATGTCATTGGAAAGCTAATTCAAAATAATACAACTTTGTAGCTAATGAAAATTTACAATTGCGTCGTTTTGGTGGTCAAATCTGCATTGTCCGCAGAAAACGTTTCAAGAGGTTATTCCACTTGAATCAGTAATTTCAGACTGACCTTTCTGAAATAAAATGATCATAACTTTTGATTCAGAACTCCAATTGAGAAAAACTTTATGTCATTGGAAAGCTAACTCAAAATAATACAACTTCGTAGTTTATGACTTTTTTCAATTCCATTGTTTTGGGGGTCAAATCGGCCTGGCAGTAAGCGTCGTCTACAGCTCATCTGCAGTTGCGTCCGGACGAACCTTACTGCCTCTCAGACAATAGGTTCTGTCTGCAGCCCGTCCGCAGCAAGGTACGGATGCCGTGAACAGTAAGGCGATATATAAAGGTTGAAACATGAATTTTTCAGCTCATTTTCTCATTTTTCTGAATTGGAACGAATTGGAGCTCTCCCCTCTCTCCTAGGGTTTGCTCTAAACCTTAAGAGAGTGATTTTTTTTAAGGCTTGGGTTGTGATTTCTAACACCGGTAACGCATTCCTCGGTGTTAGATTATTGTTTCCACCGATCGTTTGAGGTAACTTCTCAAACTTAAGTCTATTTTCTCAAGATTGAGTTAAACACCACTTGCATGTTGCTTAATCTTGATTATTTGTTTAGGGTTTTGTCACATTTGTGGAGTCCAAACGTTGAATCAAAGTTACTTTAACCGGGTCTTCATTCATTGTGGTAAGTATTAAGTTAGCTTTGTGATTTTAGTTAAGTTTTGTTATATAGCATGTTAATCTCTTGTAAATTGCCATGGATTAACTCTAGTAGCTTATGGAATCATGTTATGAGTTCCATTAAGCCTTGGGTATTATGGTTTAAGTGCTTATGAGGTTATAAGCACTTGTTGATTAAGTTTTGAGTTATAAATGGTGTCTAAGATTTGCATGCAATGTGATATTGCAGCTTCTTGTGGTTTAGAGGTTGTGTTGGTATCCAATAAACATCAAAGGATTGAGATGAGTAATCTTTACTCACTGATAACGAATTACGTTTTATGTTTTCGAATGATTTTAGATGTTTTAAAAATACTAAACAAGTTGAGAAAGAATAGAATTTTAATGCTTTTAAAATTGTTTAAAGCTATGGAAATGTTGAGCAATTCATATGTTGTTTGAGAATGATTTATTATTACTTGATACTTTCAATATCTTATGAAATATTTGATGAGATATGATTGATATTATTGTTGTGATTTTGAAAGTGTTAAGATGTGAAAGATATACTATGATTATTGATACTTTGTGCTTTGAGATTTTGACTTATGATGAATGAAAATTAATTTAATTTCAGTTGTTGAGACATGATTGTTGAGATTTATAAATACATTGACATGAGCATGTGCATTAATGTGTGAGTATGAACATGAGCTAATACTCAAGAGATAAAGAAAAGGGCTGGACCGATAAGATGAAAGTTAAAGAAGAGGGTTGTGCCCATTATGATGAAAGTAAAGAAAGTTATGAAAGGTAGTAGGGTTGGGATCATTACGCACAAGTGGTAGGGCTGGGCTCGTTATGCGCGAGGCTAGGGAGTTGTCCCTGAGGTCGGTGTGTGCAGTTGCTTGGGCTGAGTCTGTTAAGCATGTTGTACACATTACGAAAGTAAAGAAAAGTGGAAGATTAAAGCATGTATTGCATTGTTATTGATGATTTATGTGTATTGGTTTAAGAGGTATTTCATATTAGATGTATTGGTATGCATAAGATTCTCAATTGAAAAGAACTTATGTATACGTTTACAGCTGGATTGCATATGATGTTTTATGGATTTTTATTATGTACAAGATATGCATTAGATAGTTTATATGTATATGTATCCAAACGTATTTTGAAACATATGCATATATTCACAACTATATATATAATGATTCAAAATGCTTTATGAATATGTTGTTTACTTCATTAGCTACACCAAGTTTGATTAATGAAATAGTAATATTTTTATGAAGTTGAGTAGCTGATTATGTGAACAATTGTATGAATAAAAGTTTGGCTCATTGCGAAAACCCTCGGGGGAGTCTTCATTCTTTATGAACTATTGACTCACCTTTTTTTTTTTTTTCTCTATGTAATCATGGATGACCTCTATGATTACATAGATGATACTATTGTTGCAAGTACAGCGGATCTTGATGAAGATCCAGTGGCTGCCTACTTGGGCTATCATGTCTGAGGGCGATGTACATCAATTGGGTATTTTGTATAGACTCTTATAGTAGTTTAGTTTTTGTTATATCAATGTGTTATATAATTTAAACAGGTTGATGTATTTGGCTAAGCCGTATGTGACTTTTTGTTAGCCATTATTTTGTTGTATAGTTGTTGTACAAAACTGTTGTAAATAGTTATGTCAGCTCCAGTGATGTTTCTCTCACATGTTATGTATTTATTTCTGCTGCGTGTATGTTATTAACTCTGATGTAATATGCTCAGATTATGAGTTAATGATGTGGGCTTTACATGAGCTTTTGTGACCATTTGATTTCATTTAAAAATATATATATATATGTGTGATGAAATCGGGTTGCCATAGCTGGTTTGGTAACTAGAATCTATGTTTTAATTCTTGCTTCTTCTTTTAATCCCCCTCCTTTAATACTTCTTTTCATTTTAAACTAATCCTCTGGAAACAAAATTTTTAACATAATTTAGTTTATATGGATTAAACTAAAATCAAGTGTCTTATGTTTTAATTAATTTGAATATTTTGTGAGATTTCTTTTTTCGTTTGTGAGACTTATCTAAATTTTCAGTCATTTTTTTTAAAGTGTTTTTTTGCTTTTGAAAGTAAAATGAGACAAAAATTTATTTGATTGTTATACAGAAAAGGAGCAGAAACGCTTTGAAAGACAATTAAGTATTAAACTTGATGTGAGATGATTTATTTGATTTTTTTGCTTCGTGTTTTTGTTCGAATGTTTTGAATTATATGAGTTTTATTTATATTGAAATAGAATAAGTATCACAGCAAAAACATTAGAGATTCCTACTAATTAATTTTCTATTAATGCTTTTAATAATTAGAATCCAGGTTTTTTTCTTTCTATTTGTTTTTTTTCTTTATACTCATTTTTAGTTTAAACTACTTCTATGGTAACAAAGATTTTAACATATTTTAATTTATATAGATTCAACTAAAATCAAAGTTTCTTATGTTTTAATTCATTTGAATGTTTTGTGGGATTTTATTTTTTGTTCGTTTGTGTGATTTACTCAAATTTTCAGGCATTTTTTTATTGTTGTGAAAAAAAGGAACAAAAACTCTTTCGGACACTAAAGTAATATTATTTGATTGCGTTAAATGTTGAATGAAAGATTTTGTTTTATTTTGTATTCATATAAAAAAAATATTTTGTTTATTTTGCTATGTATTTGTTTTTAGAATTATATAAGTTTTATTTGTATTGAAATATAATAGGTATCACCCCAATAATATTACATATTCCTACTGATTTTCTATTAACGCTTTGATAATTAGGATCTAGGTCTTTCTTTTCGCTATTTTTTTTTTCATTTTAAACTACCCCTATGGAACAAAGATTTTAACAAGTTTTAATTTTCAGTTAGTATATGGTGTAAACCCATCTTTTACCGCATCTAATAAGAAATTAATACGTTAATTAAAAACACCAAATACATCTTATAAATAAAAGAAAACTTATCAATAAAATAGATACTTATTCCTTGGAAGAGACCTACCGGATCTACATCTATTGTATTTGGTGTGTGTAGATGATGTGTCAACCTCTCATTGTAGGCTGTAAAAATAAGGTTTACAGCCCATCCCAATAGTAGGGATTCTCTTAAATGAATTAAAACATAAGACTCTTAATTTTAGTTTAATCCATATAAACTAGAGAGCTCCTACTAAAATAAAAGGTCTTATGTTTTGAAAAAAGACCAAAATGTCCTTAATTCTGTCAGTGAAGACGGCTGAGAGTGACAGAGTGGTGACATTGAAAATTCTTAGAACTTTGAGGGCGTACATTGTCACTTTTTAAACTTCGGTGGCCGAATTACAAAAGTGGGTATACTTTAGGGGGGTAAACTGTATTTAACCCTAAATGTTTTAATTCAATATTAGAAATTCCTGCTAATTTCTTACCTTTTTTTTTTCCTTGACACTTCTTTTCATTTTAAACTACATTTATGAGGATATTTTAACATGTTTTAATTTATATGGATTAAACTAAAATTAAGGTTCTTATATTAAATTTTGAAATTAATTTATAATATTGAAGAATCTCGTGCATAGTGCGGGTTATGAGCTAGTTGAATTAAAACAAAAATATTTGAATAGACTTTTAATAAATCTTAGTGTTTTGGAGGAGATTAATTAAGGAGATTAGTACAATTATTTGAAATGTAAAAAGAGGATAAGTGACGTAGCGGAAGACTTGGTAAACAAATCAGAAGCGTCTGCGTCTTCTGACTAAAAGATAAAACAAGCCCGCAGGCTTAAAAGTAACAAACTCCGCAGAGTATTTGAGAGAAATTCTCTGATTGATAAATATTCAATTGTGTGTTTGTTTACAATGTAGACTCACATATTTATACTAGTAGGAAACTTAGAAAAAGCAAATAAACTTAGTCCTAGTAGAATAAGTAAACCTAGTCCTAGTAGAATAAGTAAACCTAATCCTAGTAAGGAAATAAATAAATACAAGTCTACAAAGGAAACGAAAAAGTAAATACAATCCTTAAAAGGAAATAAATAAAGTTTTAATAAAACTTTATTTATTTATTTATTTAGTAGAATCCTAATCTAAAATAGAAAATCAATAAATTGATTTTTGTATCAACCAAATACGGTTGACAATCAGCAGTGATCGTGACAAGATCTTTCCTTCTATACTTCCACTGTCTGAATCTGAACAAAAATCTTCTTTAACGGCACTTTCGCAATATGTTATTTGTTATTTTTCTTATTTTGAAATTTACCGAAAATATAGGTAAATTCCGTCCTACATCAATAAGTATATGGATGATTTGAGGAATTAGGTTTAAAGCAAATAGAGCAAAAATTATTTTAAAGGTCAAAGGGGAGTGTGACGCCTGCAGAATTCTAATATCTTAAAACATATTATTAAACTAAATGATATATGTTGATAAAGCATTATCATTTGGCTACAATAGTTGTTTTAGAGATGTTCATGAAGTTTAAGAGATTTTTAGTCAAAACCTTTAAAAGTCTCTTTAGAAAACATATCTTTTTTCTGATGACCAATCTTGTAAGTATAAAAAACTAGGTCAAACGAATTCAGTTTGATTCAAACTGAAGCCTGTTGTGCTTGTATTGGAACCCTCTATCATATGATAGATTTTCAATTGAATTTTTAGGCACAAGAATGACTATTCATCCACCTACGTAACACTTTTGACTCGAGCCTTATTTCTGAAAATGGAGATTCATCATTATGATTTTAATCATAAATGAACTCTATTTAGCATGTAAAAGGTTTTCACTTTGATTTTGTGAAGTTAGAATTCATTTTCAAGACAGTTGTCATTTTGGCCTAAAAATCGGGTCTTAAAACCTCAAACTGTCGAATTTAGCTAAAACTGCTTAAATTCACTATGTAGGGCCCGCTCCCACTTGTCTAGAGACCATAGGGTATTGACACATGTCTTGGTGTCATAAAAAACAAAGCTAAGGTAAAATGGTAAGTTACATAAAGGTGAAGAAGACAAAAATGATATTTTGGAAGCCTTTGTAGTCAAAGTGACTTTGGTTTCATCCTTCATCCTTGGTGGCCGAGTTCTAGGGTCTAAAATTCCCTTGGGGTTGGCTATAAATAGAGGGTGAGGGTTCAACACAATGGGCATTCAATCCTTTAGTGTTTTCAGTTACCAAAATAGCTAGAACACTTTACTTTCTCCTTCTTTGCACACCATTCGGGTTCTATAGTGTTCTTTGTGGAATTTTTGTGCTTTCTTCAAAATAGCCACACACAACACCTATAATTGAGTCTAGTTGAATTTTCAAAGTTGGGAAGTCACTTTGGATTCCAAAGAGAGGTAAGCAAAACTCTTTCATCCTCTTGTTGTTCAAAACCGGGTCCAAGGAGGTGTTTTTGGTGGATTTTTGTGATGTTTTACATTCTTTTCTTGGCAGCCTTACGTGATCATTTTGAAAGGTTCTAAAACTATTTTTAAGCATCATTCCATTGATCTTATGACTTTGGAATCATTTGAAAGCACCAAGAGCTCCATCTTGCATCAATTCGGCTTCCTAGAGTATTTTTAGTGGATTTTTGTTCCACCTCACTTTGATGCATGTTCTTAGTGTTATTTGATATATCTTAAATATATATTTGATATATACTTGTTATGGATGAAGTTTAAGGACCCTATGTGTTCAAATAACAAAAAAAGGAAGCAAGCAAATCTTGTTTTTAAGGAACTTGGAAATAAGCTTAAAGGCTTGTAAAATTGAACCTATATATTGTTTGTTTACTGTGATGATTGTTTTTAAATCTTGTGGTGGGTCAATACTCCAACTCATATTTGAATGACTACATGCACCAAAAGTTCTAACTATACTTCGGTGTTCAGACATGAGGTTCAGAGCAAACAAAACTGGAATAATATGCTAAGGAGATAATAATGAACAAAACTAGTGAAGTAGCGGGATAGGGGGGATAGCTAAACTAGTGGATTGAGGGATTATGTCCATAAACCCGGTAATAAGAATTAATACTGGGACCGTAGGCTTCCGGTGTAAGCAGGTAATCTGTATAAGTGAGAGGATTCACGGTTGATAAGACAGGTTGGTATTGAACATTCTAGGAGAGGAGTGTGATTTCATGCTGCATTAAGACTAAATAAAACCCTCACAATGCTGCATACACAATCATTCATTATATCTGCCATTTTTATTGTTTAATAATTCAATGATCTATTGTATTGGGATTCAGTAGATTCATTTGTTTGCTTATGTAAATGTGATAATGTCATGTTTACATAGACTGTGATGTAGGGAAAGAAGGCAATGGTCCTTTCGCTAGTTTTGACGGTTACTAGACGGACTTCTATGGGGATATACTTTATCCCTGAGGAGGCAGTGTTTTGTTATATCTATGTCTCTTCTTATTTTGTTTATTATGGCTTATATAGTTAGCCTTAACCTGTATTATGTTTAAATTAGCTTGATGTTACAACTGTGTGCCGTTTGTGGCACTTTGCTTTTACTTTGTTTTTATTTGGTGCATCTTGAGTGCAAGTATATGTAATATTAGAACATTGCTAACGTTCTTTAAATGTCACGAGGTAATTCAGTTCTCACTTGTGTTAAGTTATTCCTATATGTTATTAAAAGAAAAAATAATCCTCTGCGAAACTAGATCTCTGATGTAGTAATGTCATGTGGAGATCGGAGGCTTCTGCTTACGGTTCTATTGCATAGAAATCAAGGCTTTACAAGGAGTAAGTAAAGAAATAGTGGTTTGGCTATGGCATTGACCCTAGATATAGAATAGGTGAAAAATGTTATACGAGTATGGATGATGGAGTGGGGAAATAAGTTAAAGACAGTAAGGGAATATGGTTTCTTGTTGGAGAGATAGTTTGGGTTCAATGAAACCTTTCTAATTAAGGTAATTGCAAAATGTTATTCTAGGTTTTGAGTAAAGGCACATAAAGGAATTGAATGCAAGCGATAGAACAATACCATGTGGTAATGATATAAAATAGAAAGTAAGTTTATATTTGTGTTAAAATTTTATAAGTACCGACTTGGGACATTTTTATGTACATTATGCAATGTTTTCCAAAGGAAAGTCAAGGCCACCTTTTTAGCATTATGTATGATAAGAAGTACGAAAGTGTTTAATGCATTTAATGAGTGACAGGAATTGAGTTTTACAGTTGTTGATTTCAAGGTGATTTCATGACGTACCCTGCAAGTGTGTTAGGGAGGTATACACGAACGTATGTATACTCACAAACGTTCATGTAAAGCACATAACGTGATTTTACCCAGCAGTTTTTAACCAAATGAATTCATCTATAAATACACCCCACCCCTTTCACCTTCAGGCACGATCTTACTCTATCTAAGCAATTTTGTGAGTGTGTGAGGGTGTGAAGGGAAATCTTTGAAGTAAAAGGGGAAGTTCTTGAGTTTTCATTTTCAAAGAATGGTAATTTCTTAACCCTAGTTTGTTTACTCATAATAATGTCTATATCATTGCATAACATGCTTATCTATTATGAGTTTTACAAAGTTTCAAAGAGGTATTGATAGTCACAAGGTTTTACATATGTCTATTAAGTTTTTAAAGAAGATTTGAAGGATTTTTGTATATTATTCTGTTTTATTCTATAAAATACATTGTTTTCCTTTCTATACTTAAGTTTGAGGTATAATATTCATATAGAGTTTAGTTTAAGAGAATTTTACTCAGTTTTGGGCATTCAGGGCACATACAAATGTTCATGTGAAAACACATACGTGCATGTCCTTGATACACAAACGTTCTTGTAAAAGCACATACGTTCGTATACATACGTTCGTGGTTAAGACACATATGTTCGTATGCTAACCAGAATGTATAAAATTAGGGTTTTAATAATAGACTCAGCATAGTTAATCTTTTATATGTTAGATCTCCACCCTCAATATATTTTGGGTACGTTTCACAGTGAACGCAAGATGTCCCAAGTTTCGGAGGAGAATGTGAGGTAAGTAAGTAACTGAGTATGAACTGCACTTGTTATAAAAGTGCGATATGTCAGCAAACTGAGCACGTTCTCTTTAATGTTATGAGCTTACAATTTTATAACCTGTTATAATTGCTTCAAAAAGAATAACTACTTATATATTTCTATTTTTGAAATAAATGAATAATATTAGCATCGTATGACATGGTACACTGGTTAGTGCAATACAATGACCACAGGCTTACTATTATTATAAGTTAACCCTATAGTCAAGTTATTTATTGTTGTGTGTATACCGTGGATCCAATGGTTAAAGTTTTGTGACTAGTGCACTATTCTTTGAGTGTGGTCATTGTTAAGGTTTTGGTAGTCAGTGTGGGTAGGGGTGGGCAAATTAACCGTTAACCGCCTATCGACCGCCACCAAACCGCCTACCGACCGTAACCAACTGTTGTCGGTTCGGTAATCGGTATAAATTTTTATACTGAAAATTCGGTTAATTCGGTAGTCGGTTAAAAAAATTAAGTAATCGGTTAACCGATTTAACCGATATATATATTTTAATTTTATTTAATCAAAACGACGTCGTTTTGAAAGTTTACCTTTTTTTTTTTTTTTTTTAACAAAACGGTGGCGTAAGTAAGTTGTAACTTGCGTTTTTGGTTCAGATTTTTAACCTAAGTCCTAAACTCTTTATCCGACTATCCCTAAAACTAAAACACTTATACTGATCTGCTCTAGACGAAGCCGTAGCCGCACGAACGATTCTCTCACTCACTCACTCTCAGTCTCTTAATCTCTCACCAAGTCACTGCGCCGCCTAGCAAGGAATCGCACCGCACGGCCCCAGCTCCACCTCCACGGACCGCATCGGCCACCAGATCCACCTCCACAGATCAAAGGGATCGCATCGCACCGCACCGGCTCCACCAGACCACGTCCATCGTTCCACGGATCTCACCAGCACCGCACGGTCCGCACCAGCCACCAGACCACCTCCACAGACCTAACCTGCACCGCACCAGCCAGTCAGCCACCAGCTCTGCCCGTGGGCCGTAGCCACTGTAAGTCCTTCGACTCCTTCCAGGCTTTCATTGTTCCACAGATCCACTTTGCTTTGCTTTTTTTTTTCGTTTTTCATTTTAATTTCGGAGATCCACCTCAGAATCTCAGATCACCACTGACATTTTGTTTTGTTCTTACTCTTATTGTGTTTCAGATTTGTCTCTGATTCGAAGATCCATCCAACGCGGTACTACATTTGTTGTTGTTGATTGAATTGTATTTCAGGCTAATGATCTAGGAATCTGGGATGATGTTCATGTTCATCTCCAGCAAGAGAAATTTTAGTGGGTTAGGGTTTAGATTATTATAATGTCTTGCAAATTGGTAAGTTGAGTTAGAAGCTCCTGTAACTTTGAAGTCTGAACGTTTTTTACATTTTTTTTTTTATTCTTGCCTTGCTGCCTTGCTGGTCTGTTTTGTAAGAGTGTAAGATTGACTAATTTGACTGCAAGTCTGTAAGTCTGCAACGTTTTCTATCATTTTTTAGTTTTTTTTTTATGTAATAATTTTGGTCTTGGTATTTAGTTCACCACTTCACCTTTCAGCCGAGCCCAAACAGTCCAAATTGGCCCAAAAAAAATTAAAAAAATAGCCCACTTTTAAATTGGGCTGCAGATTTTCGGATAAGAGCAAAAAAAATTGATTTGCGCCAAAAAAAAAAATTAAAAAACAGCCCACTTTTAAATTGGGCTGCAGATTTTCAGATAAGAGCAAAAAAAAATGATTTGGGCCGAAAAAAAAAAAACGAAATTGGCCCATTTAAAATACTTAGGCCCAAGTTAGAAAAAAGCCCACGGTTAACCGATTAACCGACCGCCAATTAACCGATTAACCGTTTAACCGATTATTTCGAAAATTAAGTATATCGGTAATTAATCGGCGAATTAACCGACAATTTCGGTTCGGTTGTCGAAATGGACTATTCCGACACCGATTTAACCGATACCCGGGCCTAAGTGTGAGCCACCCGGGGTTGGACTTGGTTGGACTGCTAGTATAAGATGGTATGTTTGTGTTGTGTGTGGGGCACCAGAATTGTACCAGAAGTCTTTCAAGACGCACAAACCTTATTAAGAGAGGGTTAATGTCTCAGGTAGACCATATTGTTAACATATGACTATACATATTTATGACATATTTTGTACATTAAAATATAGGTATCTAATCGCTGCGTTTATGTCAAATCTTTTCAAAATGAAATTACAGTTTGTTAACGACATAAGTGCAGAGATAGGACACCTGATTTATTTAAACAAATCCATGTTATTTTATAAACCGTGAAGGAATCTATTACATAAACAGTTCATACCGTTTTTATTTACTAAGTCAGTCGATGTACTCAGTTATTATTTTTCCTATAAAATGCTCTGGTGTTTTACCCGCCTTATCAGGAATATAGGATGTTGCGAGGTGATTCGCTGGGATGAAGAAGCCAAGCGTATAACTCGTATTTTCAACTTTGAATAAAATGTTTATAATATGTTTGTTTGAAAGCTTTATATCTATTATTTAATGATAGATTAATTTATTAATTAGTAAACTCAGATCAATTATTCCGTTTTTTATTTTAATAAATAGTTACAAGTAGTGAATTCTATCAGTTACTAGTTAGTTGATGTGTATACCCTATAGGAAATTATCACGGGTTAATTAAATTAATTGACTTAATCCGAAGAATTCTGATGATTCTTAAGCCGATGTTTCATAGATTCTCTTTCCAAGAAAATAAAAGTATCATTGAGTCTTAATCCAAGTGGTTTAAGGTTGTGAGACGAACCACAGAATTAATTACAAGTTAATTAATTTCTTAGGGCATTACAGGATAAAATCAAGTAATAATGAAGTGATGAATAATAATAATGATTAAGAGCAAGGGTCATGAGGCAAACTAATTATTGGTTGGATACTAATATATATTATTTGTGTATTAATATGTTATGCTGAGAAGGAATTATTGTTGTTCTAAGGAAGTAGGGTAAATATGGATGTACTTACTGAGGATGACACTGTGTTTTTTTATTTAAAGTTATTATCTTATTCATATGCATGTGTTATAATTGTTCATGAAATACATGCTATGTGAATGAAATAATATGTTGATGAAATAACAATGAATAAAACTGGTGAAATAGCCTTGGAGGGAGCAGGGGCGGAACTAGGATTTATGCTGAGGGGGACGAACTTAAACAAATACATATAGTCTTTTCATATGTGTTTTTGATTATTGTAGTAATTAATTAGTGCATAAAATTTCAAAAATATTAGATTATTCAATTTTTGCCTTCGCATCTCCTATGAAAGAGAAAGAGAGATAGTCTATTTCCAGAGAATAAAAATCAGGACTTCACACTAAGACGATGTAGTTTTGAGAGAAAAAAAACCAGATGAAAGACTGAATTAAAAAATTGGTATAAGTGATTTTAATGCCTTGACATGACGCCAAAGGAGCTTCAAAATTCCAAACCAAATTAGAGTTTCGATATTAGAAGCCAATTGGAGTCTTAATCTTAAGTATGGAGAAAAAACTAAATAAATGAGGGTCTTTTCGGTTTTTATGCAAAAGATTGGATAAATTTGAAAGAAAATTTAGGAGGGACAAAATTATTATTTTGAAGAGATAATAATAAAAGTAAAAATTTTAGAAAAAAAATTAAAACTTTTTGGGGGGACATTCGTCCCCCCACTTATAGGCGTGGGTCCGCCCCTGGGAGGGAGGGGGAGGGGGGATTTGAGGATTATGGCCATAAACTCGATTAGGAGTGTACAACCAGTTGCGGTTGCTAATAACCGGTTTCAATATCGGTTATAAACTGTATATTAACCGTAGGTTTAATATTATGGATCCTCTTTTAATTTTTTTTACTCTTTTTTGGCTATTTAAATTCACTTTTCAATTCTTTTTAGAGCTATTTATAGTCCCATAAAATAAAATATTAGAAATGACATAAAAATAACACATGAACTAAATAGAAAAAAAAACATAAAATTACATAGAAAAATAAAACATTACAAATCCCACAACTTTTTAAATTATATTATTATTATTATTATTATTATTATTATTATATATTATTATTATTATTATAATATATATATATATAATAAAACCGGTTACCCGGTTAATAACTGTTTTTTCAAACTAATAACCGGTAACTGCAATCGGCCTAACTTGGTTTTCAGTTACTCGATTGCAGTTTTTTTTTTTTTTTTTTTTTTTTTTTTTTTCAGTTTGTCTGGTTATCTGGTTATAAACGGTTAATAACCGTCCCGCTTGTACACTCCTAAACCCAGTAATAAGAACTAATGCTAGGACCTTAGGCTTTCGGTGCAAAAAGGTAATTTGTATAAGTGAGAGGATTCACAGTCGATAAGATGGGTTGGTATTGAACCTTATAGGAGAGGAGTGTGATTTCATGCTGCATTAAGATTAAACAAAGTCCTCACAACGCTGCATATACAATCATTCTTTATATCTGTCATTTGTATTGTTTAATAATTTAATGATCTCTTGTATTGAAATTCAGTAGACTCACTTGTTTGCCTATGTAAGTCTGATGATGTCATGTTTGCATAGACTGTGATGCAAGGAGCGAAGACGATAGTCCTTTCGCTAGTTTTGACGGTTACTAAACGAACTTCTGTGGAGATGTACTTTATCCCTGAGAAAGCAGTGTTTTGTTATATATATGTCTCTTCTTATTTTCTTTATTGTGGCTTATATAGTTACTCTTAACCTGTATTATGTATAAACTAGTTTGATGTTGCAATTGTGTGCCGTCTGTGGCACTTTGCTTTTATTTGGTGCATCTTAAGTGCATGTATATGTAATATTAGAACATGTGCTAACGTTATTTAAATATCACGAGGTAATTCAGTCAGCTCACTTGTATTGTTAAGTTATTCCTATGTGTTATTAAAAGAAAAAATAATTTGTTGCGAGACTAGATCTCTAATGTAGTAATGTCACGTGGAGATCGGAGGCTTCTGCTTACGGTTCTATTGCATAGAAATCAAGGCATTACATGGAGTAAGTAAAGAAATAGTGATTTGGCTATGTCTTTGACCCTAGATATAGAATATGTGAAAAATGTTATAAGAGTATGGATGATGGAGTGGGAAAATAAGTTAAAGACAGTAAGGGAATATGGTTTCTTGTTGGAGAGATAGTTATGCTTCAATGAAACCTTTCAAATTAAGGTAAATGCATAACGTTATTGTAGGTTTTGAGTAAACGCACCTAAAGGAATTGAATGCAAGCGATAGAACAGTACCATGTGGTAATGATATAAAAAAGGAAAGTAAGTTTATATTTGTGTTGACATTTTATAAGTACCGACTTGGGACATGTTTATGTACATTGTTATGCAATGCTTTCCAAAGGAAAGTCGACGCCACATTTTTAGCATTATGTATGATAAGAAGTACGAAAGTGCTTTATGCATTCAATGTGTGATGGGAGTTGAGTTTTACAATTGTTGATTTCATGTTCATTTAAGATTCTAAATTTACAGCGGATCCAAACTCAAACTTCTTTGTTCCAAATATGATTGATTTCGATTTTGAATTTCAGGACCAAACATCAATAACTCATCGTTAGCGAGGTTATGATGCTGTTGTCCTTCACTAGAAGGTTGACACCACCTTTGGCCAGCATGGCGAAAGATGAATATGAAGAGAGCAATGGTGGATGTTCCTCCAGTGATGAGAAAGAGACCCCAGAAACTAGTCATTCCAAGACTATCATTATTATCAACAGGCTGAGCGATGGAGCACTTGAAGGATGAGGTTAAAGAATGCTCAAGGTCTTGCAATTCTCCACTTTCAGACACTTTAAGAACTGCTTCAGAAATATCAGGTAGAAAAGGAGAACTCTTCGCAAATGCCTGAGACATGAGAATAATCTTTTAGGCCACACAGAGACTTTAAGCTCTTGCAATTTTTCACTCTTTTACACATGTTTGACGTTCAGGACATATTTAAGTCAAACTTCTATTATCTAATTTCTCTTAAGATCTAGAAATGTATATCCAAAAACACAATATTAATTAGAAAAGCGGTCAATGGCTCAGTGGATACTCACAAATCCGAAGCCTCCAACTTTGAATGTTTGTCCCGAAGTGGTGAAACCTTCACAATATTTGGCGAGATACATTTTAACATATGGGACCTCAAGAAACGCTACTGCTATCTCTCCCTTTATAAGAGCCTGTGGATAATCATCTTCTGTATACATTTTCTTTATGTTGTTGGGATCAAAACCTAAGGCCACCTCCAAATAGTTCACAACAAAGGAATTCGCATCACACCCAACTTTGGCTCCACTCTTTTTGAGTGTCTCAATGTCGACCTCTATTGGATCAAGTCTTTGAACGGTAAGCAATGATGTTAGATTGGCAGTGAAACTTTGTGTGATGACTAGCGCAACAAATAGCCATACTGCCATAGTCATCCGTGATAGATTGCTGTGTAATCTCTCTCCTACAAGTAAACACATACGATTTCATTACCTACAAGCTTACATGCAAGTGTCAAAATCCTTGTGAAAAATAAGGCACCTTATTATACAAATAAGAGCAATATCTTTTTTTTTTTTCTATTCTAAAAGGCAGAAAGGGGCAACCAGAGGGGCTACTCTACCTAGGCGTAAATATAGTAGCACTTACCCATTGGCACCAATGACAGGAGAGGCCTACATGGTGAAACCATAGGCGCTCCCTTAAACTGTTTGAGCCATAGCCTGACTCAGCCCCACCGAGGAGACTAGCGACACCCATGTTGCTGATATGGAAATAATCCCAAGCACTTCCCATTTCAGGATTCGACCCTAGGACTTTCCACCCACCAAACCATTAGGAGTTAGCTTGAACTCCACTAGACCACGACCCTCGGTGGTTCTGAATAAACATTTACTTGCATTATTTGCATCCTTGTGTCATTTTTTTTTTCCAATGTTTGATATTAATCCAAAGATTCCTATGGTATGCAAAAGTTTGCAAAAGTTTTTAAAGGACATAACATACATGAGACCAGGATTATCCTTCTTAAGCACTACATAGCTTGAACAACAAGACTCTATTTATGGATTCCCTAATGTAGAGTAATTTGTTTCAGATTCATTGCACCCCCCCCCCCCCCTCCCCCCCTTTCCCTTCTCTTAAAAGTAAGGGTCCCTACAAGAGTATATTTGTTACAGACTCTGGAAATCATTATTAGTTGAACGTACTTTAATGGCTTAATATAAGTAATTAAGACAAACAAGGAAGGAAGATAATAAATAGTTACCCTGTTGTGAGAACAATGTTGTGAAGGATAAAGAAAGCATGGTTCCAATTTGGTTCCATTTAGTGCCTCTAAAATCTGGGTGGTGATTCCGCTCTATCAACCATACGACAAATCCATTATAAACATTAATAATCACTGTATAGACCCACAGATAGGTAGTGAATGGCTTCTTGAACAACCAAGCTCTTTCTGATCTCTTAGGTTTTATATATATCAACATCTGGAGACCCGACTCAGCATACGGTTGCGAAAATTCTGCATGTTCACAACGTTGGGAAACTATGGCTGTATCTCCAACAACTGCATCAAAATTCTTCACAAACAAAGGGTAAAAAGTCAGTTGACGCAGCTTAACAAGACTAACATGGTTGGTGCAGAGTATCAAAATTTCCATTTCATTCCACCAAGCTTTTGAGGACATAAAGGTCTTCAACTTGCAAAAAATTACCCTAACATGCCAAATGAAGCTATTTTGAAATGTTGTAATCATAAAGTTCATTTATGTGAATGCGGAGAAAATTTAAGTTGGCTTTTACTACACACTGTAATCTTTTACTACACTGTATATAAAGTTCTATGTTGCAGAAAGCAAGTTATCCTTGATTAGAAGAGAAAATAATGATATTCCTATATGGATGTCAAAAAGATATAACAACAGGGATACATTAGAAGAATTAAAGGTAAAGAAACCAAAAGTGCATTGGTAGAATCTGGTTTGGATCTCTATGGCAATACCAAGACATGCTTTCCTTCTTTGGTTGGCAATTAGAGATGGTCTTCCAACCGGGGAAAGATTACTTAAATGGGATGCAAAAGGTGATGTCCATTGCCAAATCTGTATGCGTGTAATTAAAAGCCATGGCCATCTTTTTTTTGTTGTGGTTTTATTAAGAGGATTTGGATGGCACTGAGAGTATATTGTAAGCAAGGGAATTGAGATTGGCAAAGAAAAAATTTGAAGGCAGTGGTGTGTAAATTGGCTTGGGGCACGACAGTGTACAATATATGGGGGCACCGAAATAATGTGAAGTTTGGAAACAATATGATCTCAGAAGAAAAGTTGTTACAAAAAATATGTTGGGAGATGAGAACTAGAATAATAGGGAAGGGTAAATTCAAGAAGAATGAGGAGAATGAGGCCATTTGTAATAGTTGGAGTATTCCTCCAACTATCTTGTGTTAATTGAAGGGCCTCCTAGTTTGCTGTTGTTTTTTTGAGGTAGTTGAAGCAGATTTGTTTGAGGGCTTTTGCTGGATATGGTTTTCTGGTTTTGTGTAGCTGATGCTGACTTGCAAAAACAAAGTTGATGCTAGTTTGCAGTGGTTGCATATTGTAGATTCTGTTGTTTTGCAGATAAATTTTTGTTGCATAGTTTGTTTGAGTTGAAATGCTCTGTGTTTTTTGTAGGGTTGTATAGTTACTGATTTTGTAGGTTTCAGTAGTTTGTTTTGGGAAACTTGGGGCTATTTGTAAGGTTTTTTTTGACACTTTGTGTTCTAGTAGGGCTTAGCAAAAATGCTGCAGAATTCTTAGAAATTTCCATTTAATTGTGGTTCGGGTTCGGATATGTAGAGTTGTTTGTGGTTGGTTTGGTTTGATACTGTATGTAGTATCTTTGCCTTTTCAGCTGAATAAGGCTAATGAGTTGTAATTCTCTGTTTGGTTGTTAATAGAAATCTTATTCATCAAAAAAAAAAAAAGGTTCTATGTTGTTGTTGCAGATGAATGGATTCAAAACAACTGGGCGGTAAAGCTAGGACAAGTGTTTAGTGTACTATCTAAATGGGTATGTAATATAAAAAGTATGAAGTAGATAAATAATACTTTACCTTAACAGAAACTTGTTCCACCAAAGAATCATAGTTGCCTTCAAATGGTATAAAATCGTATGGCAAGTCATATGGTAGACGCGCTAATGTGGCTTTGAAGACTTCTATGGAAAATCCATTGAAGATTGGATTGCCCCCAGGATGATCATATCTCACATTCACAAATTCTTTGAATGTGCTCTTTGCAGGTACTCCTATTTTCAGTCGGTCTCCATGACTAGTTGGTATAGCCCATCCTTTTGGCACTGACCAGGGGCCGCCCGGCCAAAACACTTGTCCTAAAATGCTCATTGACTTGTTGTAATTGGTTGGCTTATGGATTCTCTCTGAGAAGCCCAATCCCTCCGTCCAGTATCCAAGTTCCCTGTAACTTTTTCCGACTACATTAACTATGCGAAAAATGTGAATTGGAGCCAATTTCCGCTCAGTAAAATTGAATGCACCAGTGAAGCCCTCAAAATTGCTTTGCATTATTTTTTCTAACAACTCTTCTCCATTCAGTTTATCCACACTGCTTCTCGAATATGAATTTCCTTCTAATGCAAGAGCCACTGCCCATGCAGCATCATAGGCCTGCAAAGTAGAAGTTTCTGGTTCCGAAAGTGGCCCATCAGGATATTGCAAACGAAACATAAACCGAAATCTAGATTGGAAATCTTTTAAGCGTTTTTTGGATTTGGAAAAGTAGCTCTTGACTCCCAAGACACCTTGCATCGAGGTGATGGATGATGCATTAAGTGAATCTATTTGACTTGTAATGTCATCGGTGGTGATCCACACAAAGTCTTTCCCCATCATTCCCATATTACTAGCTTCCTTGAAGATTTTAGTGGCTAATGTAATGGAAGTGTGAACAATGAAAACTCTGCATCGTCCATTTTTCAGGCTTTCCAACTTTTCTGATATAGAAGGGTAAGGAGAAAAAGGAGAGAGCGGCAAAAGTTCATTAATCTCTGCGTCCACTTCTTTTATAGCGGTAATGATGTTGGGAGTGATGCCATTGACAGCTGGGTTGAAATCTTCATAGATGATGTTAACTTTCCGCCATTGCCAACTCTGAATTATAGCTGCCACAGCTTTCATCTGTGCATCTACGCTGCGAGCTGCACTAACCAGGAATGGCCATTGGCAATCTTCCCACAGTGGGGCTTCATTTGACAGTGATAGGATAGGGACTTGGGATTTGTTGCCAAGCTGAGCAACAAAAACTGCCTCCTGCCATGCTCTGAAGCCTATGATTGCCCTTGCATGATGCTTCTCGATGAGGGTCTTAGCTGCAATCAAAATTGAATCATCAAACACACAAGGCAACCACAAATCAAGCAACGGCTACTACTAATAAGGCTAAAAAATCAAATCAAATAAATATGGAATCAAGCAACGGCTAGCTGAAGTAAGGAAAACAAATATTTTCTATTGTATTTACTTCCTATTTTGTAACCTTCAACATGTGTAAATAAGTCTATCAAACATCAATGAAAAATCGTGCAATACAAAACCTTCTAAACACCTACATCTTTATGGTATAAGAGTAGTAAACCAACGACTAACGACGTCGTCCCTTGTACCTGCTGCCCTCCCATTCGTCTTTGAAGCTTTTTCTCAAACACCCCAGTTGTAAACCCAATGGCCTCATCATCCTCAACCTCCGCCACTCCTTCAAACCCAATTGTTCTCCTACATAGAGGGGTTCTCTTGCACGAGGGCGTGCCCCTCCCAAATTGGGCTGCCCAACTGCTCCATCGGGTTCAAATCAGAGAACCCATAACTCCAGTCCACGGCCCATATGTCAATTATGTGTAAATTTGGGCCACACCGCTTTAGTCTGTTACCACATTTGACCAAGTCTACCAAACTAATGGGCCCAATCTCACAGCTTTCACTGCTGCCTCATCCCAATCTCGGGACCTCAATGGGTACCTGGACATCAGAGCTACTCACCCCATCCATGCGAACAACTTCTCGAAAATACTAGTGAACAATCTGAGTAGGTGCCATCGTCTTCCTACACGCTGCGAAGTGTGCTATCTTGGAAAATAGGTCCAATGCCACAAGAATAGAGTTCATGCCCTGCTATGTATGAGGTAATCCCTGTACAAAATCTATGCTAGCAATAGGGCATCGGGCACCGGTAATTCAGTGTACAAACAAGCATTCATGAGGGCTACCTTTGATCTCTAGAAAATAAAACACCGCTCCACATAATAAGTCACGTCGCTGGTTAGCTTCAGCCAGTAATAATCATATGAGACCAATGCCAGCATCATGTCTCGCCCAAAGCGACCCTTTCCAAGTAATTCCAGTATAATCTGCTCTCGCAGCGAGCAACCACCTCTTTATCTTACGTCAAAACAAATAAAGCCTTAGTTTTAAATTCTTTAAGGTATTTGAGATTGATGATAGCGCTTTAATGTAACTTAATTGGACAAGTCCCCAAATAGGACAGGTCAAATCAGTGGAACCTATGGTACGTAGTTTACACTAATCAGACATAGATTCTCATTGTAAAATTCGAACCCGTATCCTAGTGTGTACTTGACCACTTTGAGAATTTTCTTAAGACTACTGAACCACCATCCTAAATGGTATATAACCTATCCTTAATATTTTGAGTGGCAACTAAAGAGGATAGAAAATAAAGGAGAGTGAGCTTTAAAGAGTAAAATACATTTTAACAGTTTGAATCAAAAGAGTTTCGACCAGTTTAAGTAGCGAGTAACGAAAGAGGTTCAGTCATAAAATTATTGTTGATCAAGTAGCACCAGACAATTCATATATTAACCTTTTTTCCTTGTTTTGTTGTAAAATAGTTTAATTAATTAATTAACCCCAAGGGGTTGGCCTATTGGTTGAAGCTTATGGCTTCTAGGGATATTACTTTTAGAGGTCTTAAGTTTAAGACTTCATAAGTGCTACTTGCTTTTTGGGCCAACCACTCAGGCGAAGCTCCTGATTCAATGACCAAATGCTTGGAGCGGCTCAAACAGTGGTCCTAGGATTAGTTGATGGATCCTAGGCCTGATTTCTACGCTCGGTAAGCCCCCTCAAGGGTAAGCCCAAGGTTTTGTTGGACCGTTAAAAGGTGAATCCGGACACCTTGATCAAAATAGTTTAATTAAGAAGCAAGAAAAGGAAAAGTAGTTCTCACCGGAAGAGATGGCTCGGATGGGGTCTCCACGAGAGTTTCTCACATGTAGAGTCGGGTAGTGCCGGAGACGGCCGGACCGGGCATAAAAATCCTTAAGCGCCATCTCAATTGCTACTTTCTCTTTCCTTCCGGCAAGGGAGGTGTAATCTACAACAGCACCTAAACTGAGCTTCCGGTCAAGTTGGCGTTTCTCCAAAGCATCATCCACTGCGTTGGACATGCCATTTGAAGAACTAAATACCAACAAAAAGATAAACAAATAGTGGATTGCATGCATTTCTCCTCTTCTGGGCATTTTACATTGGCTTTAGACAGCTAAGAATACACAGCTAAGAATACCGCATATATATATATATAGATTCATGTCAATATCGCAGTGCCTTCTCCGTAATCACCATAAATTGAATTCTTCAAAGTTCTTGCCTCCTATAATGTAATAACAAAACAGATGATTGCGTATGTAGAAATTTTCAAATATTTACAAGGAAGGAAGTAGAGTGATAGTATATGAAGTTGACTTCAAGCTTTTGGTAGACAATTGATCTTGTCTGACGGAGGCGGATTCTAATCCCAATACTATATTTTCGCGTTGTGATGATCTTCTCTCAAAGTCAATGCCAGAATATTGCAGAGTATGGCACTTGTAATAAAATAACCGTGGTAAGAACTTGGGATGACTTACATTTGCTATAATGGAATTATGATTATCTAATGTAGAATATATATATTATATATATATATAATATAAATAAAATAATATGAAAGAAGAAATAAAGGAGCAGAAGAAGAGAAACCTGATGAAGCATTAGAACAAAATTTTGAATTAATATCTATCTTATGTGTTGTGAACTGTATTACAATGCTCTTAATTTATAAAGAGATTATGACTGATGAACAAGTAAACCTAAGTTAATTAAGGAATGTATAAATCCTACAAGGCAATAGAAAAAGGGAAATATAAAGTGGTAAAGATTTTATTACAATTAACCTAAATGGGAAATATTTTTATAAATAAAACCAACGTAATATGAAATATATATATATTAGGAGTGTACAAGCGGGGCGGTTATTAACCGCTTATAACCGGATAACCAACAAACTGGCAAACCAGGAAACCAGAAATAACTACAACCGGATAACTAGCTAAGCGTTGCGGTTGCGGTTGCGGTTATTAATTTTAGAAAAACTGGTTATTAACCGTAACCGGATAATCGGTTTATATATATATAATTATTAATTTTATGTATATATACATATAAATTATTAATTTTAGACAAGTACATATACACTTTTTTTTTCTTTCTTTTCTTCTCTTCTTCTTTCTCTCTCTCTCAAGAAGAAGCAGGGAGCATGTTGAGAGAGAGGAGAGGAGAAGAAAGAAAGAAAAGAAGAAGAAAATATATATTATATATATATGAACTTGTCTTCACATTGAATATGAAAAATTTTTCTCACTCCTCTATTTAAAAAATAAATTTTTATGAGAAGTTATTAAAAAATAAATTTTTTGTGATTCATAACATTAAAACCGGTTACCGGTTAATAACCGGTATTGAAACCGGTTAATAGCAACCGCAACCGGGGTCTCGGTTGTGGTTGCAGTTACTAAAAATCAAATAATCGGGGACCCGGGTTGCGGTTGTGGTTATTGCCCAATAACCGCAACCGCAACCGGTTATACACCCCTATATATATATTTTATCATCCTTCCTCAAACTCAAAGTGAAAGCTTCTAGAAGCTTGAGTTTGGAAAGAGAAGGATTTAAAGGTTGCTGGAGTGAAAAAGCACATAAATCGAATTGAACCGAAAGAAAAATAATCTGAACCGGAGTGAAACGGTCTAAAAAAGTTCTGAAACCAGGATGAACCGGGCCTAAAATGGCCTAAATTTGGACGAGCGGGATGGTTATACTCTGGAACCGGTATGACCATTCATATTAATTCGTTTGGCAACAACATAGGAATGACCAAAGTTTCTAATTTAAATGGAATCAAATTTAAACAAAATTTCTTAAAATACCCTTACTTATGAAAATAATATCGCAAAAAATCTTTTGTTTTTGTTTTTCTCCTTACAAAAAAAGCTATCGTATTCTTTGTCTCTCCCATGGGTGGCCAACCACCCCTTAGGGGTGGCCAGTAACAGCGAAGGGCCATCGGAGATGGAGGCGAATGGTGGCCGGTGGTTAGTGAGGCTGGGCGGGGGCTGGCAATTAGCTAGGCAGAGTGGTACGGTGGGCTAGGTCGAGCGGTGGCCGGCACGCAGGCTCGGTAAAGTGGTGGCCGGCTGCAGGTTGGGCTGGGTAGTGGCAAGTTGTGGGTTGGGCTGGCTATGAATGGTCGACCACCTTAGGTTGGGGTCCATGGGGAAGACAACGAATACAAATGGTTTTGTTTTAGAGTTATTCAATTCTTGGGAAAATATTAATCCCTACCTTTTTTAGAGGAATAGTTAATCCTCATTTGAGGAGAATAATTGAGGAATAACTATTCCTAAGAAATAGTTATTCCCAATAATGGTGGTAGAACCAAATAATAGAAGAATAGTTATTTTATTCCTAGGTCTATTCATGCATACCAAATGTTAGAATAAGATGATTCTTGTTATTATTATTATCAGTAGTAGGAGGAGGAGTAATAGTAGTAGTAGCTTTTGGTTGAAAATTGATCATGTGCCTTGAATAGGGCTGTAAGCGAGCAGAGCTACTCGTAAACATACTCGGACTCGGCTCAGGCTCTGTTCGTTTATTAAACGAGCAGAGCTTGAACATATTTTTAAGCTCGTTTATAAACGACCTGAACATGCCAAAACTTGGCTCGGCTTGAGGTAGGCTCGTGAACAAAGCTTATAGAAGCTCGACTCAGCTTGATAGGCTCGTTTATGTGTGTGTGTGTGTGTGTGTGTGTGTGTGTGTGTGTGTGTGTGTGTGTATCTATATATTATACTTTAATACTTATACTATATAAATTAACATATTATATATTAGTAATTAAACTATTTTTATATATGTTAATTTATATATTATGAGTATTGAATCATTAAAAGAGTTTCAAAATTTGTTATGAGATTATTCAGATTGATTGTGTATAAGTTTTGACATTATTTTAAGTGATTTTATTATTCTAATAAAGAAAATGAAGTGCTTAGGAAAAAAAAAAAACAAGCTTGAGCTCGAGCTCATTTATTTGATAAATTCTTATCGAGTTCGAGCGGAGTTCGAACCCTTTGAAAAAAACGAGCCGAGCTCGAACACATGGTTTGAAGCTTGAACCGAGCTCGAGCAAATATACAACTTTAACGAGCTGAATCCGAACATGTAAAGCTCGGCTTGACTCGATTACATCCCTAGCCATGAAGGACATTAGCAGATTCTAGTCTCTAACACTGTTGGTACAGTTTCTGAATCCGACGACACGTGGACCTGTAAATAGAGAGAAAGTCAGACACAAGAGCTTCCCGGAGGGGTTCGGCGGGGGATAGCTCTGATGCCTAAGTCAGTTCGGTTCTGATTGTTGGTTCTCAGCAAAGAGACTTAGAATATTTTAGGGTTGTGTTACTCACCTTGCAAACGAGCTTCTCTCCCCTTTTATATGATGGCGAACTCCCCGAGGCTCATTAAATGAGCCTCAATGGTGGGCCCTTGAGCTCCCCCTTTTCTTCTAGACCTATATTGACCAATAAAGACCCCTCCAGATGTCATTCATGTACTGGTCCACGTCATAGGAATCTCTGCCCGCAAGTCACATCAGTCGCATCCCTGAAGCTGGTATGTCTTGGAAATACACATGGGTGGCATTCAAGGTCGGCTGCCTTAAATGCGAATCTTGATGAACCTTATCCTTTCTTTATCAAGGTTCATTATCTCTTCCAGTTTAAGAACCGAACCTGAGTGGTCGCAGCTCATTGCAAAATCAACCGAACCTTACAACTTCGGTCCACTACCATGCAGGCTTGGGCCTTTCACGCGTTCATCTGATTAATTGGATGGGATATGGGCCTATACATATATGTACATATCTTCTTGGCCCAATTCCCAACAAACACTACTTAACTTTTTCCGTTATTTTTCCTTAAAACATCAATTGCTAGTAAATTGCTGAGTATGACAAGAAACCAAAATATTAAATTTAATGCCAAGAGCTAGACTAAGACTAATATTACTACTATTATTGTTGTCTAGCATAGATGTTCAAAGTGTATGAATCCAATTGCATTTTGTTACAGTTATTGCATATTTACTTTGGTAGGAAAATTTGTTGAGAAAATTGACTGGGAATAGTAATTAAAAAAAAAAAAATCAATGCAACTTTGAGGTGTGTGTGAACATTATCTTTAAGATGATAATTGCCCCTACTTAAAAGAGTTTGCTAACTAGTTACAAGCAATTCATCTCTAGGATATAACAAATTCACCAATTACAGACATAAATTTTGAAGTTTGTTTTTCAGGGTTTCTCTACAAAATTGTGTATTTGACTTGAAATAATGAGACAAAATTGAGTGAGAAATCTATTTGGATGAATCCCCTATTTATAGATTTGGAATGGGCACTTATGAAAAAAATACAACTTTTCATTTTTGATAACTGTTAGTTAAGATTTAAAATTTGCATTGGTTTATTTTGGATATATGAGAACAGTTAGGCCTTATCTCCTCCAACTGGTAGGTACTTGATTGAATCCCCTCATCAACATGCGCCCCCTTCTTTTATCGAGATAGCATGGGCCTCTTGGGCTGGGCACTTGTGTGGGCCGCGTGCACCGCGTCCAAGCCAACAATCAAATACAGATATCTTCATGCATGAAAGAAGGTCTCTTTTGATTTAAACCTTCAATTAGTGTAAGCATTCCAAATTTCTAACAAAGTCAATGGTGGCCTAAGCTTAAACCAAGACTTTAAATATTAGAATAGAAATACCACACACGTGAATCGATCTCATTTTAGCCAAAAACTCACAATTTTAATTGCATTTATCCATGTACTCCATCCTATTTTTTTAATAACATTTACAAAAGTAAACCTTAAACTTTTGCTAGAAGTTTTCTTACTTCTTACGTTCATATAGGTGAAGTTCCTTTACTATCTCTGTTACTTCAAACACTTAGAGAATTATTGAACTTCATTAAGAGTATAACAATCATTCTTCATTTATCACGATATATCAAAAAATTTCAGTGCTACGTTAGCTACTTAACGGTAACTTGTTATTACCCTTTAAACTTTAAAGTATTTCTTAATAGTGTAAGTCGGGTTCCTATAACAGATGACTTGTAAAGAAAATGTTTCACACCCATTCCACTAGCTGTACATTTCATTAAATCTCTCGAGAGTTCCTTAATGAATGGACCTGCCAAGTTTTTACTTGACCGTACATACACAATAGTGATGATACCATCTATTATCAATTGTTTGACATATTCATGTATCAAACAAATATGTCTAGATTTTTCATTATAAACTTTACTATATGCCCTAGACATTGTGGATTCACTATCATAGCACACTCGCATTAGTTGTGACTGCAACTTTATTTTTAATAACAAATTCTGCAGCCATTCTGCCTCTTTGCTTGCTGCTACCAAGGCTATAAATTTAGACTCCATTTTGGAATGTGAAACACACGTCTATTTCTTAGACGCCCATGAAACCGCTCCACCACCAAGGGTAAAAACACAACCAGAAGTAGCCTTGTTATCACTCGCGCTAGTGATCCAACTAGAATTAGTGTATCCTTCTAGTACTGATGAAAAATTTGTATAATACAGTCTAAATCCAATTTTTCTGTTAAGGAACCCAATGACTCTACTAATTTCTTTCCAATGTTTCATACTAAGATTGTTAGTATATCTAAATCATTTGCAAAATGCAAAGGAAATATCTGGCCTAGTGCAATGCATTGCATACATTAAACTACCAATTGCACTAGCATATTCTAATTGAGCAACTGCCTTACCATTATTTTCAGTTAATTTGAATGCATAATCATATGGGGTACTTGCTTATTTAATTCCTAAGTGTTGAAATTGAAGAAGTATTTTCTCAATGTAATGATACTGATATAGAGCATAGCGCCTACTATATTTCTTTACTTTGACATCTAAGATAGTATCAAGTTCCTTAAAATCTTTCATTTTGAACTTTGAAGTTAGATACTTCTTAGTTTCAAATAATTTCTTCCATATTTGTTCCAAATCAGTGAGTTGTCCACATATACAAATAGTAACGCCATAACAATTAGTGAATTTAGAATAAATGCATTTATCGGCTTTGTTAAGCTTAAATCTATGAAATAAAATGACAGAATCAAATTTTTCAGGCCATTATTTTGATGCTTGCTTTAAGCTATAAAATGACTTGAATAATTTGCAAACTTTCTTTTCATTTATAGGAATAACAAATCCTTTTTGCTATTCCATGTGCACCTTTTTATCTAGATCACCATTTTGAAAGGCGGCCTGAACATCCATTTAATATACATACAAATAAAAAATCCAAGCTTGTGCCATAAAGTACTCTAATGGATGCTATTCTAGCTATTGGTGCATAGGTATCAAACTATCTATGCCTTCCTTTTTTTAAATTCTTTGGCTATCAATCTAGCCTTAAAATTTTGAAAAGACCCATCTATATTTTATTTCCTTCCAAAAACTTATTTACATCCAATAAGTTTATATCCAAAAGGCAAGTCAACTAAAACTCAAGTATTGTTTGATAATAATGAATTCATTTCATCATTTATTGCCTCTCTCCAAAATGCAACATATTTAGAAGCCATAGCTCCTCTATATGTTTTAGGATCTTCTTCTATAGTTAATAAAATGAGTATCTTGTTGAGAACAGTTTCTCTGTGTCTTCTCATTGTTCTCTTCGATTCCATGTATTTCCGTTTTTTCTAATTTAAGTCGTTATAATGCTTAAATTAGTTTGCAATGTTTAGATTAGTAATTTAGAATATTTTATGATGTTGTTATATTCGATTTATTATAGAAAAATTATAATAGTGGTGTTGTAATGTTCAAATGAAATTGGAAATTTTATAATAGCGCTATTATAATGCCCAAATAACATTATGACCTTATAGGTATATCGTTACCCTGCAAAATAAATAATAAGAATATAGCAACATGCCTAGTATACTAAAATAAAATCTAGATATTATATGCATGCTATCACATTGTAGGGCTATGCACTCATATGATTGGTTCCGTGCACACGCTACCACACTACCACACTACCATGCCCGCAATATATTTATAATTCATAAATATGTTGTTATGCTGCCAATTTTTGGACAGAGTATAGAGATAAAAATTAAGAAGCCATTATTTTAGCGTTTTAAAAATAATTTAAAACTGAAATACTGTCGCGCATGGCACTAAATGCAGTGAATACTAGAACCAAGAAATAAAACCATGAGTCCAATTTAGCGGTGTATGGAGAAATGTAAGTTTATTTCTTGCTGAGCCTTGATACTATTTTTAAAAGCATGTATTTATGTTTCAGATTGAGCCTGATTATTTTATGAAATAAATTGGTTATGCACTTTTGATGAGTGTGATGTGTTTTAAGATGTTTTGATGATTTGATATGAAGTGAACTGATTTATGATAATTTACTTTCGATATTCAATAGACTTAAAGATGTTTTTAAATGATGCTTTATTAAGCGAAGTGAACTGCTTTATAGAATATTGTTAATCACTTATGAAAAGAAAGAAATGGTTTTAAGAAAGTGACGATGCATATTATTAGAGTATTAACAGCAGCTTCCCTTAAACTTTTCTTTAATGTAGGGAATAAAACTATTTTTTAGTTCTCCATTTAAATGCACTCCACAGTAGCTTCCTTTCATCTTTCTCTATATGAATTAAATACTATTTAAATAAAATGCTAGGAGAAAGAGAGATGAAAGAGAAATTATTTAAATATTGTTTTAAACAAATAGTAGAGAAGAGAGAAATGAGAGAGAAAGTTTTTATATTAAAATAATATTAAGGGAACCATTTTTTGTTCCCTAGATGAAGGGAACCAAAAGTGGTTCCCTTGGTGTTTCTATAGTTTATGGAACACTTAGGGAAGCTGTTACAGGGATTTTTTTGTGTTTTTTTAACAGTTTTCCCTACACTAGAGAATGGAATGGGGTTTAAGGGAAGCTGCTACTAATGTTTTTACATGACAAGAAAGAAAAGAGTAAATAAAGAAAAGGGACAATTCCCAACAGCGAAAAAGTAGGACAGTTCCCAAAAGAAAATAAATGGACAATTCCCTGGGAAAATTCCAAAAAGAAAAGGACAATTCCCCGAAAACATAGGAAAGTGATAAAGAATAAGAAATTGCATTGCATAAGGTTTATATGTTTTATTGATAATATGGAATCGTTTTCTTACTTTAAATGTATATGTGGGAAGAGCTATGATTATGTGTAGCAAAAGAAAATGCGAAGCAAAAAGATAAATGAATTTTTATATACATATATTAAAAGTCTCCAAAATTCTTATCTTATCATCTTTGCTTTTACATGACAAATACTTCTTTTTATAAGATCTATTGTAGCTGTTATTATAATCACGAGTAGAGATACACTCTAAAAGCATGCTCATAATATAAAGTTAGTGAATTTTTATTTTGTTGAGATCGTAGACTCAATAATCCGTTATTTAATTGTGGTAACCCTGCAATTATGTAGATTGTTGTTGCAAGTTAAGAAATTGACATAGACCCATATGTAAGCTGAGATGTCTTCCGTTGGAGATCTCAAGAACCTTCAGCTTGTGGAGTGCTAACTTAGGATAAGGCAGTCTTGTCATTTGTACTTTTATGCCGCATGTGGCATGTTATTATGTTCAACCATAAGATTTAATTTTGTAATAACAAGATGAATTATTAGACCACCAGTTGTTGTAGTTCAGTGGTTTCAAAGAATTTTCAAGTGGTTGGACATGCACTAGGTTCTGGGTTCGACTTTCGCAATGAAAATCCCTTAATCTATTAATGTTAGCTATCTTGAATTTCACTGATGCCTTAATAGGACGAGTGTTAAGCTATGGCTCGGTCGGTCTTGAGGGAACATATGCGGCTCCCTTTGTCTAGGCCTCTCCTGAACGGCGCCCCGCGAGTTGGTGTTACTATGATCACGCCCAAGTAGAATAACTACAATTGGCCTCCCCTTCTAACCCTTTTGATTAGGAGGAAAAAAAAAGATTATTACATGTATTAGTGAATATTTAAACAAACTGCTGCAGAAGCTGTACCAAAAACTAGCAATAATATTGTATTTTATTTAGTTGAACAGAAAGAATCAAGTGACTTTCCAACATCTTCCTTTTCAGAGAATCTTAAAAGACTTCGCACTGGTATAAAATGGATGAGGCTTGGGTGCTGTAATTAGCCTCATCCCTATAAAATAATCTTGATTAAAAATACATTATTGAATTGGTCAAGGAATAAATATTGGCCCATTTAATTGGTGAGCCAGATTCTTTTCTGGATGCTAACAAACAGTCCCAGTAGTTTGGATTAATTAGTAAATTCTTGGTGGATTTGTTCAAGAATTTAATTCTAAATCATCGCAGATTTTTTATTTTTTCTAAAAAATGGTCTCAGAAAAGAGAATGGTTGTACTTCACTAATCCTATTTTTACAACAATTTTTTCTACTTTTTGCTCATCATTAAAAAGAAAGATAAAGTTTTTTTAGATCTACCGTTTAAGGCTTTGAAATCATTCAAAAGATCTGCGCCCAGTTCCAAAAAGAAACGCAGTACAAAAAAAAATTAATCAGCTTTTGGCCAAGAATTTAAAGCATTTTTTTTGTAGACAAGGATTTCGAATTTCAAATTTGTAAAATTGAAAAACGAGTTTTATTGTAAAAAAATACAACAAACACAAGGAGATTTTTATCAATATTTTTCTATTTTATATCTTTTTTTGAGGAACAAAAAGAATAATTGACTTTCCTCCTATCTTCCATGCACATACTTTCATTTCAAAGCATCAAGAATTCAAACAGGAGAACGTAATTGTGATTACAACCGCATTGTTGAATTGGTCAAGGCATTAATACTGGCCCATTTAGATATATCAACTTTTTTTTTTTTTTCTAATCAAATCAGGAAAGGGTTACAAAGGACATTTAGATATATCAATTTTTTTTTTAATTGAATATCAAAGTTGAAACGTCAAGTTGGTAATCCAGATTATTTTTGGAATGTTGACAAATTGTCCCAATAGTTTCGGTTATGTAAATGCTTGGTGGATTCTTTTAATAATTGCTAAGACATCACAGAATCATAAGAAGAATGTGACCAAACTGATAAAAGTCTTACTAATTTAAGTTATTTGTACATTGAGTAATGCTTTTTTTAGTAGGATTGTTTAATCAGCTCATTGCTAAGAATTTCAAGTATTTGTTAGCCTTGTATCCTTGTCCACCATCCAAAAGGTAGGTTTGACTGGACTAAAGTGGCCAAAATTAAATCAAAATTAATTTTTTAATATTTATTTTTTAAAAAGAAAATGGTGGTGGCCCATGGAGAAGTCTTGCAAAGTTGCAATGCTGTTAGATTTCCCAAATTTTGGTTTTCAAGCGATGTGTCACCATCTTATCACCTATATCTTTATTTACTAAAACAATAAATTAAATTACATGGGATAGTGACACATCGTTTTGGTACAAAACAATTTTTTTAAAAAAATAAATTAAAAAATCTAGCATTTCTCTGTCAAGAATAGGGGCATGACATTTCAGTCAGGAAGCAAAACTACAGAACTTGATGAATTTTATTTATGATTTCACCTTGCCATTACATTCACACATGCAGCTTGATATTAATGGCGGACAACAATGATTAATGATATTGCTGTGTATCTTTTCTCCTTTCTATGATGATTTTATTTTCGTACTTATATATTTCGAAGAAACCCTTATGCTTTCCTTTTGTTTAATATCACTGCATAGAAACACCCATTTTTTAATTGTCCCTGTGCTTTCCTTGGAAGAAACAAGCCTTTGTGTGAACGGCTCTATTGAGGATTTGGGGGGACAATGTTAGCCAGAGAAATGCTGGAGAAGGAAACTAGCTGTTAAAAAATTTGGTGAAGGGCCAAGCTTGTGCCAAGGTTCGTCAGTGAACTAGGCCATAGATCACAACAAAATTAAGTCGAAAATGTTCTAAAAATCGGGCTAAGTCGGGTGAAATGCTCTGAAACCAGGTTAAATCAGTTGAAAACCAATGAAACCGAGGTGAATTGGCTGAAACTCACTAAGACCAAGATGAACCGATTGAAAATGTGTTGAAACCGATTCTTGAAAAAGCAAATAAATCGGATTGAACTGGAAGAAAATAATATGAACCGGAGTGAATCGAACTGGGATGAACCGGGCTTGAAATGGCCTGAATCCAGACGAACCAAATAGTAATACTTTGAAATTGGTATGAACCGGTAGGAATTTTGTGAAATTAGACTGAACCGGTTTGAATCCTCTAAAACTGGTGAGGACCTGCCTTGAATGCTTTGAAGAACGGTTGAATCGGTATGGAACTACTAAACTAGTTTGAAGAGGAGCTAAAACTTGTCGAACCGATTATTGAACTGGCCATATTGACATGCGTGAGGAGTGCGGTGCGTGGATCAGACGCACTAAGAACCCAACTGGCGTGTGGGAGCGCGTGGGGATGGCTGCCAGCGCGTGGAAGAATCCTCCGACGAGTGGCGGCACGTGATGCGGTTGGCTGGAGCACCCGAACCTTCTGGAGGTGACTTAGAGAGGGTGGAGGTGTAAATCTGGCTGTGGTGTGATTACCAAGGTGACTGGATGACCGTGCCAATGCATAAAGAACAAACAAAAACTTTGGGCGGCGTGTGGACCATCGGAACTGTAAGATTGTTGAAGAGAACGCAGGAATACGTCAAAGACATTTGTTAAAGGCCACAAGAACGTGACTCTGATACCATGTAGAAATATATATAGAATATAAATAAAATAATATGAAAGAAGAAATAAAGGAGCGGAAAAAGAGAAACATAATGAAGCATTAAGGCTACATCTTGAATTAATGTCTATCTTCTGTGTTGTGAACTACATTACAATGCTCTCAACTTATAGAGAGACTATGAGTGAAGAACAAGTAAACCTAAAGTAGGCCTAAACAAATTAAGGAATGAATAAACCATACAAGAAAATAGAATAAAGGAGAGTGTAAAGTGGTAATCAAATCTCTAGATTTGATTATAATCAAACTTAAATGGGAAATATTCTTATAATAAAATAAATCAACGTAATATGAAATATATATTCTAACACCTAGGAATCAAAATGAGTATTAGGATTTTGATTAAGTGCTGTAAAAAAAACTGCAACATATATTCTGTATTTTTTTAACGGTTTAGATTTAATTTCAAATTTTTATGAGAAAGAAAGAGTATTGTGAAGTTAAGTATGGACCGTTGAAAAAACTACATAACATATGTTATAGTTTTTTTTACAGCACCTAAGCAAAATCCTGACTATTATGAGCAATATAAGAAGCTGGAATGGAATGATGATGCAGCATGGAGTAGTGAGAAGTTGAATCTACAAGCATTAAAACTTACAATCGTTCTATTAATCCTAGAAAACTCTAAGAATTATAGGGAACTGAACAAAAATCACTCCTTAAGTGTTGCTTATTGAGAAAACTGAGAAATACAACAACTCTGGCAATCAAGTAGTTCTTATTGAGCTTAAATAGAAGTAGAGCCGCAATCTTGAAAAGAAAAATTACAAAATAGCCTTTCTCACAACTTTCTTAAATAGATTTTCATATTTCTATTGACGAATAGTTTTAACCTAGTAAAGGTTTGAATTAAGAAATTTTTGTGAGGCAAAAATTTGTAGACCTTTCAATAAGCTTTCCAAAACCACCTATTTTGCCTCCATATAATGTTAGAATCACAAATTCACAATATATGACCATTTTACTATGATTGATATGCTTCTAAACTAGCCTACATTATTCTCCCTGAGTTGGAAAGAATTTGTCATTGAATTTGAATTGTCTTTGACTCAATCTTTTAAATGTCTAATCAACTAACCATAACATGATTCTGAATAATAGATCCAACAATTTTAGATTGCAAGAAAGCAAGATAGGAGAACAATAAAATCAAAATCGGTTTGGGAGCGCTTAGGGGGAGGAAAGAAGGTTGGTGACCCACGACGCTGGGGATTTACACATATATCCCAACCCAACTTCACATATGAGAGGTCTAACTTCATGACTATAGAAGATATATCTCTCTTCTGCTTTGTATTGGTTCAACTCTTCAACTGGGTTTTTAGCTCTCTGGTATGATCCTGAAGTAAGGATTTAAGAAACCTCACCGTGACTACTCAACAATCTACAAGCCCATGGGTACTCTAAAAACAAGGAGGCCTAAAAGCATCTATAAGCCATCTATACAAGAAGATTATATTTAAAGAGGTGATGTGCTCCTGGATAATAGTATCCAGGTCTCTCCTTAGCTTAGCAATCCATGAAGCAACCTAACCTCCTCTGACTGCGTAGTTCGTCCCTATCCTCATGTGTGGAGGAAGGATCAGGCCTGTAGATACTGATGCAGACCACTCAACATTGTCCACATGGTCGATCAAATGCATCTTGAAGAAGTCTCTTCCAGCATTGAAGTTCAACAAGTGGAGATAAATTAATTTCCATACGCCTTTTATTTATTTTTCTTCAACTCACTCTTCATAAAAAATTTTGCAAAAATGATCAATCATTGTTTTACTGCAAAAAATAAAATTTTCCTTCAACATGTCAAAGCCAACATCAAAATCTTGCTTAGAAAAACTTTACATAAACTTTTCAACCCCAAAATAGTCAACATAATCAATTTTCTAAAGACTTCATTGAGATACTTCACTTTTTGGAATTTCATCAAACACATGATACACATCATTATCTTCAAAAACTTTTACAATACCAACCAGAAAACTTACCTCCTCCAATCGATTATCTTCGTCAGGATAAATATTGTAGATCGGTGAGAGTCTCAATTTACTAAAGAATCACTCTCAAGAAATTCATTTTCCTCCTCCACATGAGATGGATTTGAGGTTTGCTAACAATAGTCAAGGCGACGAGCAGCTGGTCCAGCGCATTAAGCCTCTTACCCCATCATTAAAATAGCGCATCTAGCCACTCATCATGTGATGCCTTATCGTGTTCATACACATCACCTATATGCTAAGTAAATATAGGTTAAGAAATTGACGTAGACCCATATGCGAGTTGAGATGTCTTCTGTTGGAGATCTCAGAAACCTTCAACTTGTGGAGTGCTGACGTGGAATAAGTCTAAGTCTTGTCATTTGTACTTTTATGCCACATGTGGTATATTATGTTCAAAAGTAAGGTTTTATTTTGTAATAACAAGATGGATTATCACATGTATTAGTGAATATTTAAACAAACTGCTGCAGAAGCAGTACAAAAAACTAGCAATAATATTGTATTTTATTTTGTGGAACAGAAAGAATCAAATGACTTTCCAGCATCTTACATACTTCCTTTCCAGAGAATCTTAAAAGACTTCGCAGTTCGCACTGCTATAAAATAATTTTGATTAAAATTACATTATTGAATTGGTCAATGAATAAATATTGGCCCATTTAATTGGTGATCCAGATTCTTTTCTGGATGCTAACAAACAGTCCCAGTAGTTTGGATTAATTAGTAAATTCTTGGTGGATTTGTTCAATAATTTAATCCTAAATCATCGCAGATTTTTTTTTTTTTTTAAAAAAATAGTCTCAGAAAAGAGAATGGTTGTACTTCACTAATCCTATTTTTACAACAATTTTTCTACTTTTTGCTCATAAAAAGAAAGACAGACTTTTTTTAGATCTACCATTTAGGGCTTTGAAATCATCCAAAAGATCTGCGCACAGTTCCAAAAAGAAACGCAGTACAAAAAAAATTAATCAGCTTTTGGCCAAGAATTTAAAGCATTTTTTTGTAGACAAGGATTTTTTAATTTCAAATTTGTAAAATTGAAAAACGAGTTTTATTGTAGAAAATACAACAAACACAAGGAGATTTTTATCAATATTTTTCTATTTTATATCTTTTTTTGAGGAACAAAAAAAATAATTGACTTTCCTTCTATTTTCCATGCACATACTTTCATTTCAAGGCATCAAGAATTCAAACAGGAGAACGTAATTGTGATTACAGCCGCATTGTTGAATTGGTCAAGGCATTAATACTGGCCCATTTAGATATATCAATTTTTTTTTTTCTTTTTTTCTAATCAAATCAGGAAAGGGTTACAAGGGACATTTAGATATATCAATTTTTTTTTTTAATTGAATATCAACTTGAAACGTCAAGTTAGTAATCCAGATTATGTCTTACTAATTTAAGTTATTTGTACATTGAGTAATGCTTTTTTTTACTAGGATTGTTTAATCAGCTCATTGCTAAGAATTTCAAGTATTTGTTAGCCTTGTATCCCTGTCCACCATCCAGAAGGTTTGACTGGACTAAAGTGGCCAAAATTAAATCAAAATTATTATTATTTTTTATTTTTTTTTAAAAAATAAAAATGGTGGTGACCCATGGAAAAGTCTTGCAATGCTGCTAGGTTTTCCAAATTTTGGTTCTCAAGCGATGTGTCACCATTCCATCACCTATACTTCTATTTACTAAAACAATAGATCACATGAGATAGTGCACATCATTTTGGTACCAACTTTTCAGAAAAAAAAAAAAAAAAATTAGAAAATCTAGCATTTCTCTGTCAAGAATAGGGGCATGACATTTCAGTAAGGAAGCAAAACTGCAAAACTTGATGAATTATGCTTTCCTTTTGTTTAATATCACTGCATAGAGGCCCATTTTTTAATTGTCCCTGAGCTTTCCTTGGAAAAAACAAGCCTTTGTGCGAACGGCTCTTATTAGGATTTGGGGGAATATTGACAATCTGGTAATAATTTGAAGGGGTATGTCGATTTTTCCCTAAATTTTAATTAGGCTGATTGATATTGATTCCTAAGATTGCCAGCTTGATAGACTTCATAAATTAAAATGAATAAATCTTTGAATACTGCTTTAGGCTATAATCACATTCACAGCTACAAGTATGAATCATAAAACATTTCAAAGCAACTATAGTAAAGCACTCAAGAGTGCCTAAGAATTATTGCCATCTCTTCTGAGCTCCTGACGTTAAGACAGAAATTCAAGTAAAATTGTTTGGTAGAACTACACTGACAAAATAGTTCCAACTTCAAAAACTTTGGCCAGCCCCTCATTAGGAGGCGGAGTTTACACCCCACCCTCTGCCACTCTTCACTCCGTCATCCACTGCCTCATCTCCGTTGCTCTTCACTACTTTCCTACTCTTTTCCGTCCCCCTCTGCTTCACCCACCTCCTCTCCTTCGGTGGCAGAGCCAGATAACTTCTAATGAATGTTTTTTGGTGTTCTACTGGAATTGTTTCTTTCAAATTTGATATTATAATAGTATGGATTTCTTCTACCCCTGTTGTAACTTTTAATGAATGTTTTTTAGCTTAGGATTAAAAAAAAAAAAAAAGTGAAATTGTTTGGTCTATGGCTGCAGTTGCTATATACCTTCATCGGGTCCATCAAAGGGTTGAGAGGACTACTATAGCTTTTACTCTTCCAAGGGCAAGAGTTGCATATTATAGATAAAATATGTCCACTACTTTTGATAATCGAAGGAAAGAGATCCAAAAACAGAATAGATAAAAAGGACAAAACCAAAGAAAAAGAAAAAAGAAATGCACACACAACCTACTAAGTTTCAACCAGCATGCCAGTGGGTGTTGGGTTGCAAGTTATCAGGAAAACATGGTCAATATATGCACCTATCCAAACATCAAGTATTGGAAAATGTACATCAACAAGCTCTTCAACCCATATCCTGTCCCTCCCTTGCTTAAAGGGTCTACTTCGTAATATTGTAAAACAAGTAGCAGTAAATTTTCAATCCATAACTCTGATACAAAACCTATAAGCAAAGTATAACGCCATTGATGCTACCCTAGAACCTAAAGAAGAGAAAATTGCGCAAAAAAGTCTAATGTGACAAGTGGAATTTAAAGCATTGACTGGTTCAGCTAGGCACCGCCACCTTCTTTTTTTTATTGGACAAGCAGAGTTCTTTATTTAAAGAACTAGAAGTAATAACTGAAGTTTCCACTGCTTTTTACTGTCCTTCAATGGGAAGTAAAAATGATGTAGGACAGAAGCTTTGATTACCAAAATTGATATAGAATAAAGGATGTGATACCAAGTCTGATGTAGAAGAATCTGGACAGCAATTTGTTTTAGGGTTTAGGACAAATTATGGTTACAATCTTGGTGCGAAAATGTTGGAAAATATGGAGTTTTTTTATAATATAATAGAAGGGTAAGATTTGGAGATGAAATAAAGAGGAAAACTTAGGGTTGGAGTGGCTGTTCCGGGGGTGTGAACTGTATCCCGAGAATAGCACTTGAAATTTTGAAAGCTACTTAAAGGATGGGGGTGGTTGGAGGCTCATTAGATTGGATTTTAGGGACATAATATATGAAGAAACAGATCTAATATAGACTCGCATTAGAAACAAAATTACTGGAAATTAAAGAAACAAAAAAATAGAAAAAAGAGGAAAAGAGAGAGACAAACCCAAGCATCACCTAGGGTTCCTAAGCATCACACCTCGGAGAAGGGTTGCTCATACAATTCCTGTAGCTGAAGATTTCATAAGTGTGTTTTTTCATTCAACCATTTAAAAACAAAAGACAAAACAAAAAAAAAAAAACAAAAGACCCCTTACATCCATATATATAAGCATCTAATGCCTAATCTAATGGGCTTAGATTCCTTAAACTTTAAATACTAAAAGCCCAAAACCAAATAACTAAAGAAACCCACAAATAAAACCTAATAACATAATAAAACTCAAAATAAGATCTAATGCACTAAAAATCCAGTTTATAGCTGAAAATCTGAAAATGATAAAAATAACAGAACTCCAAAATTTGAATAACACTAGAATCAAACAAAACCAGCTGGTTGGAGAAACCCATCCTCAGAGTTTGGAAATGTTAAAAGTACAATTATCCTTGGATTATAAAGTGTATCCTTGACATCAAAAGATTGAGTTTGAATTTTCTTTATCTTCTTTGTTTGATGCAGCAACGATGATAGTGATACATCCATCAATTCAACTGGACTATTAAAAAATATTTATATAACAAAAAAATCAATATTTTGAAAAGTTAAGTTTAGATAATTATGGCCTTGTGTTGATATTCAACATAAACCAAGGAATGAGACTCCTTGTCCCTCATATTCTTTACTTCTATCTTGCATCATTTCCACTCAATTTGTTCAATTTTAAGTGTCATTCGTAGTTCTTATCTCTTTGAAGTTTTCTTTCATCACAAGGTCTTCTTTAGTTTCAAGTTTAACTTCATTGGAAATGGTAGCCAAGGCTGGTTTCCACACTTCTAATTCATGACCTGATAACACCTTATCAGCACATTTTTTAGATATCATATCTTCCCTTTTTTTTACAAAAAAAAAAAAAGAGAAAGTAATCAGAGTGCAACTAAAGTACACAAGAAGCATATATAAGAGACACCCAAGTAGGGAGAAGAAGAACACAAATCAAAAAACTCGACGAAATTAAAAAATAAAGGATTATTGTGAGCGGCCATCCAAATATAGAGAGATGTCAACATAATAGCTTTTTTAACTCTACTGCCGAACTTTCATAATCTTCAAAGATTTGCGCATTGCGTTCCCGCCAAATACACTACATTAAGCACATGGGAGCCATCTTCCAAAATTTTATACTACGATGGCTTCCAAACTAACCTCTCTAACTAGCCAACAGCTCCGCCATCTGTTGAGGCATGACCCACTCTATCCCAAAAGACGGAAAACCAAAACCCAAAGTCTCTACCCACCTCCCAGTGGAGCAAAAGGTGATTAATTGATTTTCTGCTTTTCTTGCATATACAACACCAATCTATCACAACAGGATGTCTCTTTGTCCGGTTATCCAAAGTCAATATCTTTCTCAATGCAGTTGTCGAAACAAAGAATGCCACTCTTGGAGCCTTATTTCTCCAAATGCTCTTTCAAGGAAAGGAACAGCTAGCGGGAGGGCTAAGCACCTAAGAAAAAGAATTGACCTTGAACCTCCGCCTTTTGGAAGGGACCCAACACATTCTATCCTTGCTACCTTGGCTCAACTTGAGAGAGTACAAAAGACTAAAAACTGAAGTGACCAATTCCACTTCTTAGTCATGCACTGATCTGATAAAGGTGACGTTCCACTTTAACAAGTCGTTAGAAAATTGCACATGAACTGCCACCGAGGCCTCCTTATGGCAAGTAATAGAAAGAAAAAAAAAACCACTGAGATAGTTTCCTTCAAGGTCTAATTTCCACACTACATCATGCCAAAACCTAATCCTAAACCCATCTCCCGCCTCAAACCTCACAAATCTAGAGGACTCTCCCCATCCTCTCCTAATGTTTTTCCACACCCTAACCCGATAGGACCCATATACAGCACTGGACCACCACCTGCCCCAAAAGTTGTCATATTTAACTTCCACCACTGATCTCTACCACAACTCTGTCTCCGTGGCATAGCGCCATATAGGCATCTAATGCCTAAACCCTAACAGACTTATTTAAATTGGACTTTAACTACTAAAGAACAGTAAAACCTAATAACATAATAAAACCAAAATAAGATCTAATGTACTAAAATTTCAGCTTATACCTAAAATCTGAAATTATAAAAATACCCAAACTTCTAAAATTGAATAAAAATCAAATCAAATAACATCAGTTTATTGGTCCCTACATCACATAAAATAATTTACAGCACTTAATTGGAAAGTCATAAGAGTTCCAACAAAGGATTTGGTGAGTAGACTTGCCACAGAAAGGCTGGATGACAGAAACAAATTTTAGTATGATTTGATATTTTGATTTTACCTTTTCGGTTCCCAATTAATCACCAATTACAATCAATGGAATCCACTTTTTTTCCAATTTTATTTTATTTTATTTTTTTTAAGTAATCAAATCTTATAAAGAGGCGATGAGGGGCGCAACCTATTTAGATGGGAAGTATACAAGAGAAACACTCGATTAAGAAAAAGAAAAGGAACACACTAACCACAAACAGCAAACAAAGAAAAGTTTTCACGGCATGAGCAGATTAAGCTCATAGATAGATGCAAATTGTGACGGAAAAAGTCAGAAATGACGATGAATTATGTTTTCTAATTAGTTTGATAAAAGCTGAAGTACATTTGTAGTCTACTAAACAAAACAGACTCTCTCACTGCTTCTAGATGCCAACAGATATGCTGGATTAGAATAAATATTATATATATATATTATAATATATAATATAATTATATATATATAATATAACTACATCAAAATACCATTTGCAAGCTCAAAATATTATATTGAAAGAATAAGAGCTGCTCCTCGATTTAACATTTGAGAGCAAACAAGTGGAGACTTACTGAGTAGTGCATCATTCATTGGGAGCGCCAACTGATATTTCTGAAACCTTACGTTTTGCAAATGATTCCTGAAGTAGTTTCACTCCATTCTCAACATTCAGCAATCTATTACCAAGCAAATCAACCCCTTCAGAATGTCCTTCAAATTTACTAATCCATCCTTCTTCAAAGACTTTAACCTTCTTCTCGATCACCAAACGGTTTATCCTGTCTTCTTCTTCTTGCTTCAAGCGTTGCTTTTCTAGCTCCACAGAGCTGAGAACAAGACCTCCAGATCCAGGAACGTCCTTGTAAAGTGGCTCTTCAGGCTGTGGACAGCGTGCTCTGTATTCAGCAAATGCTCCATGAATTTCCTTCAAGTCCTTCCTATAGCCATCCAACAGATGTCTCATCATGTAGAGTTCACGATCAAGCCTATACATCTCCACTTGTCTATTTTGTTGCTCTTCATACTTAGCCGCACGCAAGTGTTCAATCATATTCTCCCGCTGCTGCAACTCATTTAGCAAGATCTGCTGGTTCACAGTAGCTTCCCCACAAGCCTGTTCTTTTGCCGCATACATCATCCTAGCTTTCCCGACCCAATGCTGTACTTGCTCCATACACATATCAAAATCAGCCACTTTACCATCCCATGGCCCATCACTCCTCAACCTTTTATTACCTTCATTAAGAGAATTGTGAATGTTATCATTCTCATGACCAATCCCTCTCTTATTATTATTACCAAAAAGCGACGAACCACCAGAAATCATCCTACCATCATCCCTAGATGATAAAAACTCCCCCACCGAATGATCACGGAGTTCCAGCTCTGTGTTAAAAGGCATTTGCGCCACTTCCATTTCCTGAATTAGACTCCCTGAAGCCAACCCGTCTAGCGGATTGCACTTAGGCAAAAGATGAAACCCACCAACCTCTTGCCCCCCTTCTTCTTCTTCTTCTTCTTCTTCTTCTTCTTCCTCCCCTTCTTCCTCTTGTCCTTCTTCCTCTCCTTCTTCCACTTCTTCTCTCTTTTCCTCCTCACAATCCAATCCTGTAACTTCAACACTACACGGCCTCAGAAATGACTCTGTCATATCGCCAACATTGCTCTTCCTATCAAAAAGCCATTGCCCACCTCCTTCCTCCTCCTTATACTCCTCCCTACATTCCTCAAAATCCATAACATCCTCATTCCCACCACGCTCCTTCTCAACATTAACATCAACATCAACATTAACATCAACATCAACATCAACATCAACCTCTACCTTCTCTTCAATTCTCTCAACCTTCTCCTCAACAATCTCAACCTTTTCTTCAATTCTCTCAACCTTCTCTTCCACTTTCTCTACATTGTCTTGCCCAAGACTCAATTCAATACTATTCTCCTCCAATTCACGACCCTGAAACTCTTCAACCTCACCCATTTTCAAATCCCCACTACCATCCATATCCTCCTCATCTTCCTCCTCCTCCTTCACCTCAACCTCCTCCACCTTATGCTCTTCCTTGAGCAACTCATCACGCTGAACCCTTATCAGATACTGCAAATGCGAGGCGTAGTAGCAATTTGTGAGCTTTGGCGCCTGCACCAGCTCCTTCTCTACCATGAACCAGATCAAACTAGCCCAATCCACCTTCTCGAAATGCCCTTCCTTGATCACTTTGGTCCAATTCAACACCTCGTTCGGCATCATCCACGTATCCTCGTGCAAAAGCACCCAATTAGACAGGAAATCCTCCACGAACCCTACTGACTCTGCCACCGATTCCCCCGCCTCCGTCTGTGCCTCCTCGTCCAGTAGCACCACATTCTTCTTTGCCGGCAACGGCAACTTTAACGCACGCGCCAAATCCGCCCTGTTGACGTTGACCCGACCCGTTTTCACGTAGCTACACCGCATTTGGGGGTTGTAATTGGCGATCAGCTGCGCGAGGAGGTCGGCTCGGAGGTTCTTGTCGAACTCGATGTGGACAAAGTCCCATAGGCCGAGTCGCCTCAGAAGCTTCTCGTGGCTCTGGAAGTCTAGGGTTTTGGCAGGAACGAAAGGGATGGGCTTGAGCGTTTCGACAAGGATCTCAAGCTTCTTCTTGGACTTCATACGCTCGAGACGCGCTTCTGCGCGTTCTTCTTTGCGTTTCGGGCTCGGCGAGAGGCGGAGGCGGTGACGGTGACGGTGACGGTGGTGGACACGTGAGGGTCGGCGATTCGGGGAGAGAGGGCCGGCAAAGGTTCTGGGTCGTCCTGGATTTGGTTTAGCTCAAATGGGTCTGGTGGAATTTGCGGGTCTTGTGGATTTTCCGGTTCTTGATCGTCTTGGTGGGGATTCGGGGGTTCTAGGGTTAGGGTTTTAGGGGATTGGGGATGAGGCTGTGGATCTTGTGGATCTTGTGGGTTTTGCTGGATGTCTTCAGGCGTGTCATCGTCTTGGGAGGGTAGGGTTGGTCGCTCGGAATCAGTGGGAGTGGTCATGATCGGTCGGAGAGAGTGTGGTGTGGTGACGGTGGAGAACGGGCTTGAATGGAGTATCGCAGATACAGATTCAGATTCAATTGACCTTTCTGCCCTTGTATCGATGGGAGTATCGCGATCCTCCTCGTACTGCTATGCCCCGTCAGTAAAACATTTCACTGGGACCCGGCTTCATGTGGGTCCTTAAAAACCTCAATTTTATCATTTTTAAGCTCCGTTTGAGTGTTTAATTTAATTTAATTGATTTTAAAAAAATATTTAAGTAAATAAATATATTAAAAAAAATAAAATTAAAAATGAATAAAAATATATATTTTAATTCTAAAAAAAAAATTTATGGTGGTTTCGAACCACTCCTAATTAGACGGGATGACTTGAGGGTGGCTCGGCCACTCCCGAAAATTGATAGAAGTTGGCTCAACCACTATTTAGGGGTGGATTAGATACCTTTCTCTCTTTATTATATATATATATAATTTTTTAAGTTTGGTTAAATAAATTTAAGTAGGATTGAATATATTTAAATGAATAAAAAAGGTTAACTTCTAAAAAGTATCAAGAAGAATTGACTGGAGTTGAGTGGAAAAAAATTGGGACATCTAATCAGGCCTCTTTTTTTTTTTTGGTTCTTTTTTTTTCAATTTTCAAAAAGTAAGAATGTTTATGGTGAAGTTATGTTCGAACTTCGAAGTATATGGAATCCAAGCGTGACCAATTGGATTCACTTGTATCTATCGAAATTCTTCTACAATTTTTTTATTTTTTAAAATTATCATTAAATTTGTGGTCCTCATATGTATCTACACATGGGGATCACAAATCCAATAGCAATTTTAAAAACTAGAAGGATAAAAGAAAGACAAGAGAAGTAAATTTAGCATCTCCCATTAAATTAATAGGTTGTTTTGTAAGTATCCTATTTATATATAAAATTAGGATAAACAAAATTCAAATTTATAATTTTTATCTTTTTGGGTTAAATACTTTTTCAATAGTTAGGTTTTAAGGACTTTATTTTTTAATTTTTTTTTCACTTTGGTTTCATTTTGTATTTACCTAGTTTATTAGAAAATACGAACATGATACCTTTATCTAATTTTCGTCTAAAATTTTAACGAAAGTCCACGTCAAATTAATTAAAACCTATAACGTGTCACCAAATTTTTTTAAAAGATAAAAATTTTAAAACTTAAAATTTAAAATAAAGAAAATATAAAATATTAAAAATAAATAAAAAATAAATAAAAAATTGAAAAGGGGTGGCTTTAAGCCAATGGGATAGCCAACCACTTCCATTTTGGTGAACCACCCTCAAGTAGACGTAGGCATAGGTGAGTGAGTTATAGGGGTTCCAGAATTTGGCTTGTGATAGGTCCATGTCCAAAAAATGATCTCAAGTCGAGTTTTTTTTTTTTTTTCTCATCCCCATCAAGTCTCAAGGAGGGGTGGGGATCGGTTTTTTTCTCGGGTTTGTTGGGCGGGTATTAGTTTTGCATATTTGTTATTTTTGTTGAATCTAATTGGGTTAGGCCCAACTATGTGGACTTATTTTTCCCACCTTTTTTTAAAAAAATTATTGGGACAAATAAATTGGACATCAAATTTATTTGATTTTATGTTGACTTCACAAATTTCGAGAAAAAATAATTTTGAAATTATGTTTGGATGGTTTAGAAAAATATTTGAGTAGGTGAATATATTTGAAAAAAATATAATAAAATAATAAAATTATATTTTAATTCTTAAAATAATTAAAAAAAAAAAAAACGAAAAAGCTAGGGGTGGATCGAAACCACCCCCAGGGGTGGCCGGACCACCCCAAACGTGTGGGGGTGGCTTGGCCACCCAAAAAAAATATATATATTCTTCAGTTTTTTTTTTTTATTAAATAAAAATATTATTTTTTATATTATTTTTTGAGTTGGGTGAAATAAATTTAAGTTGGGTTGAAAAAATTTGAGTTGTTGAAGATTGTTGACTTTTGTGAAGAATTGAGTTTAAACAAAAAAAAAAATTTGGTTCCCAAACAAGCCCTTAATGTTGAATCTGATTTTGGATAAAAAAAAAAAATTACGGAGAATACACTATAAAATTAGATCAAATAAATAAAAATTACATTAAAAAACTTAAAAAAAAAAAAAAAAAAAAAAAAACTGCTCCGTCAAATGGTCTCTCCTTAAAACTTATTATTTCATACAACAACATACTAAAATCAACACCCAACCAGCATTGCTTGAACCATCAGAACTTGAAAATAGATAAACAAAACTTGAAACATCAGAACTAGCAATGCAGATACCACAAAACATCGACCAGGAACCAGCGAACAACAAGCATTGCTTGAAACAGCCAGCATTGCTTGAAACATCTTGAAAATAGATAAACAAAAGAAGATACCACAGAACTAGCAAAAATTATCCACAAAACATTTCTCTATCAAAGGCCAGCAACCACAAAACATAAGAACTAGCAAAGCAGCTGCAAAAATGTAAAAGATTAACAGGAATCATCGAACAATAAGGTAGCATTTGATGACACTAAAACAGCAAGGCAGGATTTGATGAACAGCAAAGCAGGATTTGATGAACAGCAAAGCAGGATTTGATGAACAACAAGGCAGCATCATGTGATCATTCTTTATTGCTTCAGTCTCGTAATCATGATGACAAGAGGCTTCAAATAGCAATCAACATCTACCAGCAGCATCAAACAGCAACCAGCAACCAGCAACCATCAACAAGCAAGGCAGCAACCAGGAATCAGCAAACATCAACCATCAACCATCAGTCTAAAACAACAGCAAAAAACTCATAAGAAAAGAGAGCACTAAACGGATAGCCACCTTAGCACAACAACACCTTCAATTAATAATCGTCAACCAAAAGGCTAATGTTCTTCAAAGTTATTCTTACAAAAAAAATAAATAAATAAATAAACGAAAAAAGTACTTAGAATCAAAATTCAAACGTTGAAATGGAATTAGTATCTAACTAAATAAATTAATAAGTGAATAAGGGAAAGATCACCTGAATTGAGCTTATAACTTTCAACATCAATATCAAATATCTCTGAATCATAACTATTGCTGCCGCTTATAGGTTTTGACCTCGACAAATTTTGTGAACATACCGATGCTACAACTGTTTTTAGAGCCAATGAACTCCGAAAAGGATCTAACACACGCCCTCTGGTGCTAAAGGCCGACTCTAAAGCAACTGTTGTAATGAGAATGGCCAAAACACCTCGTGCTATTTGGGCAAGTATTGGAAATTTTGTTGAGTTCACCTTCCGCCAATTTAAAATATCAAAATTAGAATTTAGTTTTTCAACATCTTCAATCAAATATCGATCTTGCTTTCTACATCACTCTTCAAAGCTTGATACTTATGAAACTTATTCATGAAGTGAAGTGAAGGGTTACTACTCTCACTTTCATCTATTGTGATTAATGAACATTGAGGTGAATCACTACCATGATGAACTCCCACCAATGTTGTCATAGTGATCATATAATTTGTCAAGGTGGTGCCTCAATTTTGTAATCATTTGAGTTGCTTGCTTGACATTGAGATCTTCTTTGAACCAATAATCTAATGCATCCAATTTCGTATGTAGATTAAGTACAATCGCAACAAATAACATCAAGTTAACTTTATCAAGATCCCCACAATACTTGTTGTACTCTACCTTCATTTTCTCCACCATGGCACTCAATACATAATCACCACTCTCACTAAAAGCTTGTAAATGTGCTTGAATGCCACAAAATTTTTTGGAAGTACATATTAGATGTTACATACAAAGAGCCTGAAAGTTGCATTGTCACATCATAAAAAAAGTTCATAAACATTAGAAAAATCTTAACATTGTCCCAATCATCAAAAGTAGGCGGTCCCAAACCCCTTCTCTCATGCCCTTTCTCAAACAATGTAGAAACAAAGTGTCTATCTTCTTCTTCCATAAGTTGTAAAGCATTTTGACATTTCTGAGCAGCCTCTAACATCTTATATGTGAAGTTTCATCTAGTTGGAACATTAAGACAAACAAACCCTTGAACGGAATTTGTTCTCTCTTTACACAACCCTTAAACTTCTCAAATCTTGAAGGTAAAGACTTCACATATTTCACCGGATTTTAAACCCTCACAATGGAGTCACTAACCTCTTTCAAACCCTCAGTAACAATATGATTTAGTATGTGTGCACAACACCTCATGTGCATAAACTCATTCTTCAATATGGTGTCCATCTAATATATATATATATACTCAGGGGAAGGATCGATCCCACCCACCTCATCAGGATTGATCCTAACTAATCAGAAACCTTACTCTGAGAGTCCAAAACCCTATAAATTTAACCCTAAGTTATATTTATTCATTCTTAAACTCCTTCTAACCTATTTGCTCAAAATACCTTGTTCCCAAAGCCCTAAAGCGGAGACAGAACGTGAAAAAAGCCTAGAATTGACGTTCTTTGTCAATTCTCAAGCCTTTATTAAATCCTTTATGTCAGTTTTCTCAAGATAACCTTTTATTCTCATTGTTTCTCTCCAATATTCTGTTCTTAATCCATTGACTTATGAGTACTTGTTATAGTTTGATTATAATTATGTTATATAATTGTTTGGGTTATGTTTTTTATTAAGAATAATTGTTTCAAAGAAAGAATATGTTTTAAATGGTTATTTTCAAAAGTAATAAATTGATATTTCATAGTTGTTTTTGTTTAATGATTTTAAGACAAATGTTTTGTATTTGTTTGACATTATAACAACTTTATGTATTCAAACAGTATTTTAAACCAACACAAACACACACTTAAATATTTATGTTTGTTTCGGAAAATCAAAGTAAACTCTTGGTAATCTCATATCAAGAGCGTAACTTTTGAAGTCCTAAAATTATTCTGAGATTTTTCTGGGCGTTATCTAAACCCTATGGACGTTTCAGAATGTTTGGATGCATATTCGAGGGACTAGAAGGCTCAAAACTGGTGCTGAAAACCATCAGGATCGATCTTAACAATGGCATGATCAATCTCTACTAGGCAGGATTGATCCTAGCCAGAGTAGGATTGATCCCAGCAGGGTAGGGATCCTACACCCTGCAGGATCGATCCCAGCCATCAGGATTAATCCCAGGTCTTCTAGGATTGATCCTAGAACCCTTATAGTTTCTATTGTGTGATTTATGTCTCTAAGAGTGGTTTAGGTTTGTGATTGGCTAGTTAGGTGACCCGTGCAACCATGTTTACATGGTGGTCACAACTACGACATTATCTAGCAGCGTGTGCCACCCGCAGTTGGACCTAGTGAGGCTGTTGTATGATGTTCGTCAGTTTGTGCACATCGGGGCACCAGCGTGTACTAGAGATTCTTTCATGCAACCCAAGCGCGAAGTGGTAAGAGCCCGAATAGACCATATAGAAGAAAGTTATGACAAGAGTATATTATATGTATAGTAATGTGAATATCTGTTTTATGATTTATATCCTTGAAACTGTTGTCACTAAGATTATGCTTTATCATTCTCTCTTACAATTGAAACTTTCTTTTCTTAGCATAATGGTAGAGACAATACATTTTCTTAAAAGTATTGTGAACTGCAGAGATTTTTATTGAATACTGTTTTATTGAATTAAAAATTAGGCTCATAGCATGAGCTCGATTCTAGAGTATCTTACTTACTAAGTTGTGGACTTACCCAATTGTTGGTTTTCCTTTCCACATGTTGGACATTTATTTGTCCTCCAATTTTAGTAAATTTTCAGTAGAATTGGCAGGTTAGAGTCATTCGTCAGGTTCAAAGGCGAGCAAGGTCTTCTTAGAGTTGTAACTTCGTCTTTTGTAAGGTTGCTTTATTAGTGAAATTTTGTATTAGCTGTGCTCAGAGTTGTATAAGGTTTTTGTATAGTAATTAAACCACCGTAATTATTTCAATTCCACATTTATTTCACTCTAATAGATGTTTAGTGTAGTCATATCCAATTAACTCCCTGATAGTTGATGATGATATTTCTACTTTAATTCTCAAATTATTTATTTATTAATTCATTATGGTGGATTACAATTAGATCCATTGGGACTTATTTACAAAAGTAATTGAGTATGTGGGAGTTAGACCATTGTAATTATTTCAATTCCACATTTATTTCACTCTAATAGATGTTTAGTGTAGTCATATCTAATTAACTCCCTGATAATTGATGATGATATTTCTGCTTTAATTCTCAAATTATTTATTTATTAATTCATTATGGTGGATTACAGTTAAATCCATTGAGACTTATTTACAAAAGTAATTGAGTATGTGGAAGGCGCTCAAAAATTTTAAACAAGTCAGTATTTTATATTCATTAAATAATCGACATGGCACTTGTTCCTGACTTGAAGCGAGTACATGCTAAGGCTAAAGATCTAATTGCTCAAATACAAGAGGTCCACTAGATGACTACTCGGAATTTGCAAGAATCTATTGCGAAGTACAATGCCAGTGCGGATAAAAAGAGGAGAGTTGTAGAATTTGAAGGAGGTGATTTCGTGTGGGCTATCTTAACTAAAGATGGGTTTCCAGTGGGAGAGTATAATAAATTAGTTGCTCGCAAGATTGGACGAGTATAATTAATCAAGATTATTGAGAAGATCAATACTAATGCTTATCTTTTGAAACTCCCGAGCAACATTAGAGCATCGGATGTTTTCAACGTTAAGCATCTTGTTCCCTTTACTAGTGATTCTTCAGATAAAGACTTGAATTCGAGCGTGAATTCTCTCTAACCTAGGGAGGATGATGCAAATCGGGGCGCATGCGCGTTCTTAAGGAAGATAGGCGCGGATGTAAGTGTTGAGCCATGAAACGATCGGATGGCTAGCCAATCAAGCCAACAATCGGATATGGCACTAGCGATTGGAATGGCAAACCGATTGCCAAGAGGTAAGTGATCGGATAAAGAAAGATCGTTCAGCTGGTGCATTAATGTAACATCCTGAAAATATAATAAACAAATTAATAATAAGATCGCTAAAGAAAGATCGTTCAGCTGGTGCATTAATGTAACATCCTGAAAATATAATAAATAAATTAATAATAAAATACTGACTTATTTAAAATTTTCGAGCGCCTTTCACAGACTCACTTACTTTCGTAAATAAGTCTCAAGGGATCTAACTGTAATCTACCATAATTAATAAATAAATGATTAATCCGGGAATTAAAGAAAAAGTATTCATGTCAACTAAAAAGGAGTTAACTAGATAAGACTATTATAAACATTTATCAGAGTGAAATAAATGCGGAAATGAAATAATTATAGTGATCTAATTACTATACAAAACCCTTATACATTACTCTGAATACAGCTAATACAAAATATCACCAACAAAACAACCTCATAAAACAACAAAAGACAATGCTACGACTCCAAGAAGACCTCGCTCGCCTGACGAACGACTCTAGCTTATCAACTCTGTTGAAAAACTGCTAAAATTGTAGAATAAATAAATGTCCAACAAGTGGAAAGGAGAAACAATAACTAGGTAAGTCCAAAACTTAGTAAATAAGATACCTTAGAACTGAACTCATGCTATGAGCCTAACTTTTAATGTAATAAAACAGTATTCAATAAAACATTCTACTATTCACATTACTTTTAAGAAAATGTGTTGTCTCTATATTATGCTGATAAAAGAATAGTTTTAGTGTAAGAGAAACATAAAACATAATCTAGTGACAATATTTTTTAAGAATGTAAGACATAAAACATAGGATCTCATTGCTATACATATAATATACTCTTGTCATAGCTTTCCTTCATATGGTTTATTCGGGCCCTTATCCCTTCCCACTCAAGTTTGCGTGTTCTAAAAAAAACTCTGGTACAATACCGGTGCCTCGAATATTGCACAAACTAATAAACATCATACAACAATTCGACTAGGTCCAACCCTAGGAGGCCCACACTTCTAGACAATGCTATGGTCGTAACCATCATGTAAACATGGCTGTGTTGACTACCGCTAGTCTATTAGATCTAAAGGCAAATATAGAATACTCATAGACCATAGGGTCAAGCCCATATAATGGAAACCCACTACCCTTGGTCATGTCAACTAAATGTAGATATGGTCAATTAATATAAATGATCTTTTCTTTCTCAAATCATAGTCTTTAAGCATTTGAAATAGTTACAGAATCATAATTGAAAATCTAGGCTCATGATATGATAAAATATGAATAAAAGTGTTTGACAATTATATCAAAATAGCATGCTTTAAAATAGTTTTTTCTTTTTCAGTTTCGTAAGTATTTTACTTACCTTGACCGCTCGGATGAATCCTCAAACATCTTAACTTCTTGCACTGCAAACCAACTCACAATCAGACAAGACGCTAACCAAAATTCTAAACCCACTCTTAAAGACCTAAACACACAATGGAAACTTAAAACATGTTTTTAAGACAGTTGGGATCAACCCTAAAGGATTAGGGATTAATCTAGACTGTCTAAGATCAAATCAGAGGGCCGTGATCGATCCTAAGGGATATGAGATCGATCCTATAGTGTTGGGATTGATCATGAGGGATATGGGATCAATCCTGCAGGGTGTAGGATCGATCATTCCCTGCTGGGATCGATCCTGCTAGACTGCCAGTGCAAGGATCGATCCTGGTGCTTTCCAGCACTAGTTTCAAACCTTTTCGAGCTCCAAACACACATTCAAATAATCCCAAACGTCCCTAGGGTTCTTACAACACTCGGAAACGACTTGAAATAATTTTAAGATTTCAAAGTTATGCTCTTCATATAAAATAATTAAGAGTTCACTCCAATTTCCCATACAAACATAAATATCAAAGTGTGTATGTTTGTATTGGTTTAAAACACCATTTGAATGGAGTGAATCATTTACAACGTCAACCAAATACAAAGCCTTTATCTTAAAATCATGAAATAATGAACGACATAAAATATCGGTTTACTATTTTTGAAAATAATTATTTAAAACTCATTCGTTCTTTAAAACAATTAATCTAAGAATAAAACACAATCTTTCATTAAAATATTTATTTATAATAAGAAAGCACAATCAAAATAATTATAAAACACGAAATATAACAAGAATTCATATGATTATGGATTAAGAAAAGAATTATGGAATGAAAAGTAAGGTCAAACAATTACATGATGAAAATGGTTCAAGAATAGCTTAGGAATTGACAAAAAACGTCAACTCCAGGGTTCTTCCACGTTACGCCTCCGTTTTAGGGTTTTGGTAACAAGGGATTTCGTGCCAATGGGTTGTAAGAAGGTTAAAAATGAATAAATATGATGTAAGGTTGAGTTTTTAGGGTTTTTAGCGTTCAAAATAGGGTTTTTGACGAATTAGGATCGATCCTGAAATGATAGAATTGATCATGCCCCTTGGGAGGATTGATCCCCCCACCCCACTTTTTTTTCTTTTTTTTTTAAAGAAAAAAATTTAAAGAGAGGATCAAATAAACAAACATCTTTGCTTAAAAATCATTTGTATTTTAAAAGAATTTACATTTTAAAAATGAATTTAAATTTTGGGATATTACAATTATAAACAAAGATCCAAGAATCTAGCGAATAATGATCAAGCTTCCAGTAGAGTAGACTTATTGTCTAGCTGACGAATTTAATGGAGATTTTATTTGAACAATCGGACAATTCTATTCTATTAATAATGCTAAGTAATTAGGATTTGATTTGATAGAAAATTTTATTTCATTAATTAGATTTTTGATTTGATTGTAATTTTCCTTTTATTATTGTAGTAATTTCCATAATAAGTTTAGTTTTATTTTGGCTCAAAGTAATTGTGTTATTATAAATACATAACTTGAGTTGTAATAAAGGGATGCAATTTTATTTTGATCAGTTAATCAATAAGAAATACTCAGAGTTTGAGTTTTTTCTTATGCTTGCCTTGAATCCTTGATAGACTATGATTTCAAAAGAGTTGTGAATTATTTGTTGTTTGTCTTTGCGAACCATAACGTCACACTGCATTAGGTATGCTGTTGATTGGAGGATTGGTTGATTTTCAGTGATAGTAGAGTCATGGAGAGCAGTGTGATGGTATTTTGGTAGTGATAAGTTTTAAACTAAAATGAATACAAAATTTTAAAATAGATTTCTTTTAATAAAATAGAGAAGAAGTTTAGATAAGTTAATGGATGGAAGTCTTGAAAGTGATTAACTAAACTAAAAAAAGTGAGTTTTGATTAATCATTTTGCATAAAAATATGCATAAGCCATTGGGATTGCTCTAAGATAGCAAAAATATATTTTGGTTATCAATTTTGCATAGAAATTTACATTTACCATTGTGAATGCTATTACATCTCACTCTTTATTTTAATTCCACTTTCATTATAGTATATATATATATATATCAACTACTTCCAGCGCCATACTGATAAGCTAGGTATATATACATGAAAGAGACAACCTAAAGCCCCCCTTTTGGTATCAGAGCCATCTGACGCTCCTGTTTCTATTTAATCAATTCATCCGCCCAAGTGGCTGGTTAATCTGTGCTCTATTTTCAGATTCGTTTTTGTTTTATTAATCTCTTATCTGTGTGAAACTTTCATCTTACTGCGGAGTACCACCTGCGGTTTTAGCCACCTGGTGATCCAAACAGTAATCGTTCCTAGTGACCAAACAGTAAGTCCCAAGAGAGGCCTGAGCGGGCTAGGTCTGAGCGGAAGATAGGTATGTGCTAAGCCACCACGAAAGTGAGGGTATGTGTAATCGGTAGGGTAGAAGTCCATACAGGTATGGGAGAGAGAAGAACAGAAACTTATCTGAGCTGAAAAGCTTCAGATCAATCAGTTGTAAGGAAAGATGGATAGATTGTTTAGATCTAGCTCCAGGTCAGTTAGCTCTAGGTCCTCTATGAGAGAGTTACCAGAGATAGTAAATCAGGAACACACTGAGTTCCTTTCAGATGACACCAACATTGATTTCAATGTTTGGAATATCCCTAGGGTTCCCCTAGAAAACATTTACAAGAGATCTACTTGGTCTCTTAAAAATTCGTTCCGAAGTGAACACCACGTCAAAACCGTGGAACAAGTTTATGCCTTAAGCAAGGAGCATGAGGCATGCCAACTTCTCAGTCCTGAGTCTCTTAGGAAACATAAAGCAGACGGCCATAACTTTATTCACATAGGATTAGTTCAGGTCGCAGTCAAACCGCTAACAAGAAGAGGCCTTAACGCCACTGCCTTGTTAGCAGTCAGAGATGCACGCTTCATTGATTTCAATGACAGCATCCTTGGAACTGTCCGTTCTAAATTGAATGACGGTCCAATCCATTTTGATGTCTTCCCAGATCTATCCTTAGCTCTGACAGACAAACACATTTTAAAAGCTTTAACTTTGAACATAAAAACTTCAGGATTAAACGTCTTAGAAGGAGTTCAGCCGTTAGCTTTGATTTATAGGATCTCTTACAAATGCACCAAAACCAATTTGAACTTTGGAGCAGCCCAAAAGAGCCCTAAAAACTACACCCTTCTGATGCAGGGTCACCAACCTCAATCGGACATTCATGTCCCGAGAACCATTCACTGGTCAGATATCCAGTTCCCTGATAGCTGGTTTCTAACCAATGAAAATCATTCTGTCAACCAAACCCAAAGTCTAAACAATTTAGACTACATCCAGCAATATATGGATGGCAGGGTAAAAATAGATTTTGGTCCTCAACCAGACATCTCTCACAACATAGCCTCAAACCGTCTTCAAATTGAAGAAATGACTCCGTCATCTAGTTCTTCTAGGTTGACTAAAAGAAAAATCCCCAAGAAAAAGGTTCAAACCCGTAACTCTTTCTCAACTGCTTCAGAAGCCCTGAAGAAAAGAGATCGAGAAATCGATAATGAACTTAAAAAACTTAGGGAAGAAAACCTTCAAAAAATGGAACAACTTAAGCTTTTAAACCAAGAACTTGAAAAATCTTTAAAGCTTAAAGGTGTTCAAACTTCTTCACAAATCAGCCAGGCTTGTTATACGGCACATAGCCGAACCGAGTCTAACGAAGAAGAAGAAGAAGAAACAGATGTAGAATCAGCAGAAGGAACTGCGCGACCTACTGCATCTGATTTCCAAGTTGTCCCTCCTGTTAATCCCCAACTAGGAGTCATAACAAATCCTAGGCTAAAAAACTTAACCAAGTCTTTTAAGCCTAATCATAAAAAACTTAATGAAGATTTTATGTCTGAACTTAATCTTGAACAAAGGGAAACCTATCGTAAAAGATTTAGTAAAGAAGAAAAACTTAAAATCTTCAACCATTGGAAAGAATTTATGGATGCAACCGAAGCAGAAGTTCTCTTCTTCGATTTCATTAATCAATTCTATCCTCAAGAAAACACTGTTCAAACCATCACCAAACAAAAATGGGTGAGAGAAGATAAAACAGTTGTTCATACAAACCATCCCCCGATGGAAAACTTAATAATTAAACATCTCAACACTGAAGTAAAAGCCTCCCCTTTTAAAACTTTAACTTCAGATGATGATACAAGAAAAATTCTTGAACAAAACAATTTTACCAACCAATGCCTACATGTCATAGGTAAACAATTGGATAAAATTGAAGAAAAAATTGAGTCCAAAACTCCACCAAAACAAAAACCTTTGATCACTCCCGAAATCAAACTAGGGAATGCTTTAATGGTTAATAGCTCAAGACCTGTAGAGAGAATTGAGCAAATGCTCAAAGATCTTGCGGAGTCTTCAAAAACTATTAAGGTTGTCTCTTTCCCCCAATCCTCAGATACAGAAACCTCATCGGAATCTAATTCTGACACGGAAATTGACAAAATTGAACAAGCATTTTCCAACTTAGAGTTACGTAGGATTCACAAACCTTCTCGAATCCAACCTACAACTCTCACAAAAAATTGGTATCCTAGGCCAACCCCTCCGGATGTTCAATATGAAGAAAGACATCTTTCTTCTCAATTTGCTGTTTCTCCAGATAAACTCTATGAATGGAATATAGATGGTTTATCTGAACAAGAAATTCTTAACAAACTTACTCACATGTCTATGGTAGCAAACAGCTACTATAATAACCACATGTTGAACCAAATTGAGGTTCTTGATCTCCTAATCACAGGATTTACAGGAACTCTCTTACAATGGTGGGAGAGACATCTGTCTCAAACACAAAAAGATGCTATCAGACACTCGATCAAAAAAGATCCTGAAGGTCTTCCACTCTTCAATGAAGCAGTCGGAATGGCTTATTCTGATACCATCAACACCTTGGTGTTCACCATCATTGAACATTTCATAGGTACACCAAGTGAACTCAGATCTAGGATTCATGACCAGCTCAGTAATCTTAGATGTCCAACTATGAGTGACTTTAGATGGTACAAAGATGTATTCATTTCTAAAGTCATGGTTAGAGAAGATAGCTCTGCACCGTTTTGGAAAGAAAAATTCATTAACGGTCTACCTAGTCTCTTTGCCCACAAAATCAAACAGGTTTTAGTTAATGAAGATAATATCATAGAATATGATAACTTCACTTACGGAAACCTTGTTTCAATAATCCAAAAAGAAGGATTAAAAATGTGTATTGATATGAAAATATCTAATACCGCAAACAAAGATAAGCGTAAAGCTAAATATGAAATGGGAAACTTCTGCGAACAGTATGGTCTACCCTCTGTAGCCCCATCCAGAAAACACAAACCCCATAAAAATCTTGATAAAACTCCTAAAAGATTTAAAAGCTTCAAGAAAAGAAGATTTGAGTCTAATGAGTTTTATAAAACACCTCAACATAGATCTAAGTCTAGGTTTAACAAACCAAAACAAAGATCCAAAGAAGGTTGTTACAAATGTGGAAAGAAAGGCCATTTTGCAGTCGATTGCAAGGCCAAGAAAACCATTAAACAACTTCAAATCTCTAATGAAGATAAAGAAAACTTGATAAAAGTTTTAGACATTAGGGATACAGAGTCAAGTGAACCTGATTCTGATTATTCAGTCTCAAGTTCATCTTCAAATAGTTCTCACTCAGGTGCAGAACAAAAATGTCAAAATATTAGTTTTGGTTGCCAAGACACTTGTTGTAATGCAATCAAAGTTTTAACAAAAACTGAAGAACATGAGGAACTTCTCCTTGAGTTAATCAGTAAAATTGAAGACCCAGGTCTAAAAACTCAATACTTAAAAAAGTTAAAGAAACTTTTAACTCATCCAGAAACTGAAGCTTCCACTTCAAAGGTTCAGGAAATAAGTATGAGTGAAATCTTTAAAAAATTTAATAAGTCCAAAAAGCCGATCACCATTAATGATCTGCAACTTGAACTTAAAAATGTCAAAACTGAACTCAAACAATTAAAAGAAGGACATCACAATCTTGAACAAGATGTTAATCTTTTAAAAATTGAGTTAAAACTCAAATCAGCCGCTAACTCAGCCGCTAGCAGTCATAATAGCGAAGCCGACGACGAAGAACCAAAACAATTAGAAGATGAAGTAGTCCATCTCCAGGAAAACATCATCCTTCTCCTAGATAGAATCCATATTAAAAAATGGTATTCAAAAGTTACAATTGTCATTAATGACTTCCAGTTAAATGTTATTGCCTTGATTGATTCAGGTGCAGATTTAAGCTGTATACAGGAAGGATTAATTCCAACCCGGTTTTACAGTAAGTCCAAAGAAGTGCTCCGATCTGCCAGTGGTAGTAAGATGCACATCAATTATGAGCTAAACAATGCTCATGTTTGCCAAGACAATGTTTGTTTTAAACAAACATTTGTCCTTGTCAAAAATATATCCGATAAAGTCATATTAGGTTTACCCTTCATTGCTTTGTTATACCCTTTTATGACGGATCATGAAGGCGTAACATCTTACCCTTTAGGAGATTCTGTTAAGTTCAAATTTTTGACTAAACTAGATCCCTCCCATTTGGAAAACCTCCAAAGTGAGTCTATCCATAAAAAATATTGCCAGACACTTCACTGTCTTCCAACTTCTATCTCGACTCTTCATAGTCGCGGATATCATTCCAACAATTTTTCTATCCAGTATTCAAGAATTGTTGAAACTCATGCCTCGGACATTGGTTACGGTGGCATTCTCAAACTTAAGGTTCATTCCACTCAACCTGAACAAACTCTTTGTTCTCATTCAGGTTTATGGACCTCTTCACAAATTAATCATAGTATTATACAAAAGCATTTTTGGCTATGAGTATATGCATACAAGAGTTTCAAAATGATTTATGATGATCAAAAATTTTTAATACGGAAGTCATTTGGCAAAAACTGAACAACGATGTTCAAACATTGCATCTAAACAAAAGTTTTAGAATTGTCAAATGTTTTTAAACATTTTTGACTTTGATCTCCAGTTCTTTGCAGTTGTTATTGTTATTTTTTTTATTATTTTATCTTCTCTACAGGGAAGAACATGTACAGATAAGAAAAGCAGCTGCAATTGCAGCTTGAACACCAGCGCAAGCTGGACAAAAGGCCTCCAAAGCATGGGAAGTCCCCATGTCTTCGGATGCAAAATCTTCCCGAGGGATCATTGATCCTTTCGGTCCTATTCCCAAGTTGGTTAACTCTAGCCAACTCAGTTTCTTCTTCCATGCCTTCTTCAGGCCGCTGGAAGTAGTTGACACACAATTTACCGTCCTCGGATCGGTCCAAAACCCGTTCTTATCAAACTGTTCTTGAAACAGCTTTTGATCCATTTGCCTCTTCTGTCCAGCGAAGCCGGCTTTTCACTTTCATGGTAAGACTTTCCTTACCATCAAAAAACTCCTCAAAATCTGTTCATCAATTGAACCTAATTTGAAGATATCAAATCACCTGCTCATGTAGCTAGGTTTTTTTCCCTCCTGGACAGCATTTCCCCGCTGTTCATCCTTTAAAGACTTTAAGTATTATTCCGATATCCTTGATTTTTCCAAATCGGCAAGAATCAAACCTATCTGGAAAGATCCAAACAACAAAACAGGATTTACTTTATCATCATTTTTATGTGCTAAGGTTTATCTCTCAAGATATGTGGGAGTTGCCTCCTCACCAAACTAAACCTCTCAAGGGTCATGCTATTCCTTATTCATATCATGACTATGTTGATGCCTGGTACAAGGTTTTCCTTTACCAGTTTGACAATTTTACTCACAGTTGGTTTGTGCAGTTTGACAGGGAATTCAGTAGCCCATTTCCAAATTGGGTTCTCAGATGGTGGCAAATTCATGGCCCATGTCATGACATTATGCCAATTGCCGTTAAAGATGCAGTCAAGTTTTTCTCAACTGCATTCCAAATTTCAGGACATCAGTCTCTGTTCCCAAGTTCACTCCATTTCTTTGCTTTCTATGGTGTTCCATGGATTTTGAAATGGCAGTACGTAAAAACTGACAATTGCATTGCCAGACAATTTTCAGTTAAATGGTGGGATAAATATAATTTCACCAGCATTCAAGAACAACTCTACTCAGACTTTTCTGAGAAACAGTTGTCCCAAATATCCCTTGTCCAACCAGGGATCGCTAAGGCCCTCCAGGCCTCCAATCAAGAGAAATCTGCTTCCTCCTCCAAAGAAAAGTCAGGTTCCTCTCAATCCAAGTCCTCAGCCAAAACCAAGAAGCCCTCCAAAGAGGACATCCTAGCCATGGCCCAGGTACTTCTCCAACAAGCCACAGAAGGTGGTGACAGTGATGACGAAGACGATGCCTCATCAGCTGAGTCCTCTGTCCATTTAGATCAGCTCAAGGATTCTTATCAAGATGCACAGGATCCCTACGCAGGTCTTTCAGATGAAGACTTCAAGTCTACCAAAAGCCGCTCCAAAAGCCGTCGGTAGAAGAAGACAAATGGTAGTACAATCCTCCAGACATTGTACTATTCATCTACAGTTAAAGTAAAAGATACCCGACAAGTTACATTTACTTTCGGTGCCTTTTACTCAAGTAAAAGCTAAAGGAATCTCCTTTCGGCTCCTCATTTCAAACAGCACTCAAGTGCCTGTCAGCTCTCAGGAATCTCATGATTTCCTCCAACTTGCCTCCTCTCCTCGGATGGCTATATATTCACTTCTCTTCTTAGTTTGAAGGCAGAGCTTATCCAACAGCCAATCTTCTACTAAGATAGAACTCTCATATTCTCAGAAATTGTAAACACTTGTATTTCAATTATCTGCAATTATCTTCAGATGTATTCAGCCTTGTGCTAAACTTCTGTAAGTTTATCATTTATTTTCAAAGTATCTTATTTTGAATGTATTTCATTTATCAGTTTAAATTATATTCTGATTTAAATTGTGAAGTTTGGATGTTAGTTACTCTAACCATCTCCCCCAATCATCCCATCATCAACATCAGAACCACTTATCGTGTGTTCCCCAGATAATCTCTGCTTCCGCCCCCCCTTTTGGTATCATCCCATCATGGCTCTGCGACTATGAATATGAGAACCACTTATATATATATATATATATTATCAAATTTAAAAACTTCATTAAATGCAAAATGCTTCGTTTAAAGTAGTTTCAAATACCAAAACACTTATAAATATCCATTTTGGCTTTTACAACATCCTGTTCATAATCTAAAAACAAAACAAAAAATGGTGAGCAGAAAGGCTTAATAAGTAAAATTCTCAACCATGAAAACGATTGAGTTAAATTGATTTTTTTTTCTTTTTTCAGTAAATCACATTAAAAGATAGTTACTTCTTTTGAACCTATAGATATATCTACTTGTTTTTATACTTTCTCTTAATATGACCCATGTAATCAAGATGCCTTGTGTCCTAGGGTTGCACGGTACTTAATTGTGACCATGCCAACACCTATGGGCTATGGCCTTAGATGTGCCAGCCTACTGATTAATCGATGTGCACTCAGCGTGGCAAACATAGTGAATTAGTGATGGTTTGCAACTTTCACGAAATTTACTTAAATGATTACGCTTCCATTCCAATTCTGGTACCCTATTGTGTCTTCTCTAATTCTCTTAGAGCCAAAATTATCTCATCCTCAAACGTGCCCTCATCTTATAATTTTTTTTTTTTTCTCTTTACTATTCTCTTGTAACATCTAGGTCAATATGTAAGAGGAATTTGATCTCTCTTTAAGCTTTCCATACTTGAGAAACTTTCTATACAAGGAACTTACCTTAAATAGTAGGGTTCTCTATTTGGTTTCAGTTATATTTGAAATAAATTAAGGGATAGGGGATATTTTTTTAAAAAAAAAACCTTTTTTCCAAAAAAAAAAAGGGTACATTCACTATTTATAGTTGTTTTGCTCTAATATATTTAATGTTCAATAAGATAAAAACCATGTTAAATATGTTGGAAAATTATTTTGATGATCCAGAAATTCTTATTGATAATAAATACTATTAATCCGAAAATTAACAATAAGATAACTTAAATATAAGAAATTAAAGGTAGAGTATGGAAATATCTTACAATGTTATAGAATTATGCAAAAGCGTTGTCCTTAAAGGTTGATTCGTATCTCTTAAAGTATTTAACTCGGTGCGATCAGATCCCTTAATATGCAAATTCCTAGGATTCGACTATAGCATCTATATTCGTTAAGGACACACTTATAATAATGAAGACTAATAAAACAACCCTTATTTCCCTTCTGTGATAATTCTCAGAATTCCTTTTAGCAATAGAAAGAAGAAGAAGAGTAGAAAGAGATATCTTCTCAAGTACTCTTTGGTATGTGGGATTTATAGAAGAAAATGTTAACTTTGAGTATTCTCATCCGGCTCCCTACATTTACTCTTTATTTTGAGAATCATATCACTCTCCCCTTCTTTAACTATCTATTTTTTCTAATCACCTATATTCGGCTCCCTAAATTAGATATATGCTTTCTCTTTTTTTTTTATTTAAATATAATATTTTAAGAAAATGGGAAGAGAAAGAAAATTGGAAAAAACAAAAACTCAAAAAGAGAAATTAATATTTTATTAGTTTAAAGAGAAGTGAGGAGTAAAATGGCTCCTTACTAGTAGTAGGAAACCATTTCATACTTTCTACTTTTTTCTTCAAAGTAAGGAGCTGGATGAAAGCAATAAAATGATCTAAAATGAATTTTAACTCTCTAAAATAAGAAAATCTCTACTTTAAAGAGCTGGATAAGAATGTTATTACAAAATAAGCTAACATCCAATGGTCACACGAGTAATGATACATGTTCACACCATATATTTTCTTTGTATTCATCCAAAACTGTTGTGGCTTTTAAAATTATCATTTGAGGCAAAATGAGTGAAAGCTCATGAAATAAACATATTGCATTTTGAGATGCCAATCAAGATAATTCCTCTTCCAATTACTATTGACATGGCTCCTACAAGCCAAGGCAGGTAAAAAGCCCTTATAGATTATTGCCCCTCTTTGTTTGAATGTTTTGGCGCTTTTTATTTCGTGTTCAATTTTTCCAATCAAAATTCTTACAAAATAGGGAAAATTATACTTTACCCCTCTAATGTTTAAAGAGATTTTCAATTTAACCTCCAATATTAAAAAATTTGCAATGTATTCCCAAATGTTTGCAAAAATTTTCAATTCAACCATTCAGTTAGTTTTTGCCGTCTGAACTGATGGAAATTAGATTTTTTACTGTTCATCGTTTTTTTTTTTTTCTTCTTCAGATTCTGCTTTCTTTTTCTTCTTCTTTTTTTTTTAAAAAAATATATATTTTGAAAAATAAAGAATTTAGTTGAGGGTAATTTGGAAATGTAAACAGTGCAAATTACAATTTCTGTCAGATGAGACGGTAGAGGCTAACATATGGGTTAAATTGAAAATTTTTTACAATTTCAATGAGGTACATTGCAAATTTTTAAACATTTGAGGCGACATTAAAAAATAGCTCAAACATTAGAGATAAAGTATAATTTTCCCTACAAAATAATATAAATTTTCATATACAAAAAAAAAAAAAAATCCTATTTTAATTTGATTAAGAAACAAGTGAATAAAAAGGGAACCAAAAACAAACAATTGATTCACATGTATTGTATTAAAAAATAAAAATCAAAAATCAAAAACAAAAAAACAACAACAACAATAATTTACTTCTATAGATGACAAATTAATGCGGAGGACTACATAGGTGTAACATATATACATATACAATCGTAGATGTTCGCTTCAGCATTTATACCATTGGATGTAGAATGGAAAAATTCGATGAAAATGATGATCATTGTTAAAATATACGGTAAACATATATATTTTTCGTATATTCCATATTTGGATGATATTGTAATATTCTCTATTTAAGGTTGATTGTAATCAAATCTAGAATATATATTTGATTATCATACTTATATTTACCTATACCCTATAAATAGGAACATTTATAATATAGACAAACATCAAGTTAATGAGCGCAATGTAGCCTTAAGGACATTTTAAAATGGTGGAAGTAGGTGTCTAACATAGAACGACCCGTTATTCCTCGTGTCTCCTTCTTTCTCTTACTTCTGCTATTATTTTCCTATTTTATATTTTTGCACTTATCTTCCTATAAGCTTAAGCTTTTAGGACAAGTGGTGATTTAACATGGTATTATAGCCACTTTCTTGTGGCATTCAATAAACGTCATTGACATTTCCTGGTGTTCCCTCCTATAATCTCACCGTTCCGGTCGTTCACGTGCCACCACGCTTTTCACCTTCACAGCACTTTCTGGCAAACAAATCCCAAAATCAAGTTTTTGAGGCCTATATCTGTTGATTTATACAAGTTTCGCCACTATCGAAACCATCACGCGCCACCAAGAGATTTTGTTCGCTCAGCCACACGCCTCCACACTAAGTATCTTACCTTGGTTTTAGCACCATTCAACAGATTTGCTACCGAAAGTTCTAGATCTGCCAAAATCAAGAAAAAAGATACCTCCACACGCCCCTAGGAGACTCTGTCCGCCATTCCACACGCTGAAAGAGTTTTCAGCGCGTCTAGTCACACACCCTCTGTTCCTCTCAGCATGTCTCCAGTACACACCTCACGCACGCGCATTTACACATCCAGTTCCACCGGCCCAACAACCGATCCAATTCCTTTTTCACCCCTTTTTAACTAGTTCACTCTGAGTTCTGATCGGTAGGGCTGAAATGGTATAACCGCCCGCCACCGCCTAAAATCGCTAACCCCATAACTGCCTTCAAGGCGGTTGGAAAAAAACCACTAACCGCCTTAGGCGGGGCGGTTAGCGTTTTTTAAGAGAAGGTTAGCGGTTATAACCGCTAACCGCCTTTTATTTATATATATACATATTTTTTATATTAAATAAATATATATATTAATTTTAAAGGAAACGACGTCGTGAAATGGGCCCAAAAAAAATCTGAGTTTTTTATAATGCTTAAGCCCAACTCAGCCCTGAAAAAGACAAGAAAATGGGCAAAAAAAAAAAAACAAATGAGCCCAAAAATCGGCCTAAAATTCAAAAAAAAGCCCAATTTTAGCAAATGCGGTTATAGCGAGGCAGTTTTAAGTTTTATAACCGCAACCGCTAACGGCCCTAGGCGGTGCGGTGGCGATTACGGTTTTAGAGTAACCGCCTAAGGCGGTTGCGGTTATAACCAATAACCGCTAACCGCAACCGCCTTTTCACCCATACTGACCGGTTCAGTGCAATTTTACTCCTTTTTCATCATTTTCAATCCAATTCAGTCCGATTCAATAAATTTTAATGCACTTTTTGACCCAATTCAACCGGTTCAACCCGTTTTCAAGCTCCAAAAAAAAAAAAAAAAAGGTTTGATAATTAGTCAAGTGGATCACATCTCTTTTAAAATTTTGGCACATAAATAGCTCTTTTGGATTTTGGGCTTCATATTTGGCGCTGTTTTATTGTGATCTGCAGTGCAATTCATTTGTAAATCTTGGTACAATGTGGTTTAGCCTCTCACAGGATTTGACGGTTAGTTTCTGTTACTCATTCCATCATTGTCAGTTGAGGCTTGGGTCTTTCAAACAAATTGTCTCCGTTTTTCGACCGTAGCACAATGTGGTTTGACCCTCATAGGATTTGACAACTAGTTTTCATTACTCATTTCATCATTGTTAGTTGCGGCTTTGATTTTTTTAACGGATTGTCTCCATTTTTCGGCCATCACTTTCAGCCTTTCTTCCAAGCACCGCTTTAAACCAATTACCGACTTCGGCTGTATTTATATTATGTTTCTATTTTTAAACTCAAGCTTACAGGATCTTCTACATTGAGTTTGAGGGGAGATGTTAGAATATACGAAAAATATAATATATTTTCTTTATATTCTATATTTGGATGATATTGTAATATTTTCTATTTATTGTTAATTGTAATCAAATCTGGAACCATATTTATATTTACCCTATATCCTATAAATAGATACTTTTGTATTGTAGACAAATACCAAGTTAATGAGCACAATGTAGCCCTAAGGGCATTTTAGAGTAGTGAACGTAGATATCTAACACCGAACCACCTGTAATTTTTTGTATCTCATTCTCTCTTATACTTCCACTATTATTTTTCTATTTTATATTTTCACACTTATTTCAACAATCATCATACTTCATGCACCATGGAAGACATATAAATAAACAGTACCAAACAATCTATATGAAAGCAAATGGTCTACATATATATAATAGACATCATCATCATCATCATCATGCACCTTTTATGTTGTAATACGTATATTTTTCACCCTAAGCTTTTTGGGTCCTAGCCAACAAGCTAGGAAGCTGCTAGCTAGCTTGATGAAAAAACTGTAAATAATTAATAAGTTAGTGGGGACAAAAAGGTGGAAGTACTGTGTATGAAACCTTGAATCTGGGGGTTTCCGTATGAACTTCTGGAGGATTTCTATAAAGATCGAGCGGCTTTCACGAATTTGGAAGAAAAGCACAGACAAGTCACAAGGTGGTTGATTATCAACCTGTCTGCTATTATTTTTCCAAAAAGTTACTTTGCCCCACCTTTTTTGAATGGAGCTATTTGAGTTCAACTGGGGTAGGTTTTACATGTCCAATTAATCTCTCACAAATTACTTATGCATCCTAATATAAGTAATTACCAAATGGACATAATTAATTTAGTTGTGATGAACGAATTATAATTTTCAAGCTAATCTTTAATTCTGACCTTTAACCTATCGGGTAGGGGCAGATATGGACTTGTTAGGTGAGCCTCACAAAGTCACAATATGTCGGTGTGATTATATATAGAGAATAATTGAGATCTAAATATGTTTAAAAATATCCAAACGTGAAAACACACATCATTCATGACAGCATGTATAGGAATTCAATATTCCTGGCAACTACGATCGAGTATAGTACGTATAGATAGGGCCAAGCTAGAGCAATCAAAATTTAATTTGGGTTGTTGGAAATTCTATTTCTGATAAGCTAGGGCAAAGCACCAAAAACAGCCAAAACTTGAGGAGGAGTATTTGTCCCAATCTGATTTCGTGAGTCCATGTCTCAAAGATATTTGAAGAGCTTTGTTTGTCTTTCCTTCAAGGGTCTACATTAATGTGTCCATTTTGGTTTTCCCTTTCCCCCGTTTGAATAAATAATAATAATAATAATAAATCTGTCCATTTTGGCACGTGATTTGTGGTCTCAACTCTCAAAGGTTTTTTCTCACATGTGGTCTCGGTATGGACTATTGGCACACTGATTAATTCTAGTAGCTACTAGTGTTTGATAAACCTTTTTAAGATGGATTTTTTGTGTTTTGGTTGAAAAAATGTGTTGACGTGACATAAAGATAAAAGAAAATTTGAGTTTTTTATTTTAATAAAAAGAGAAAAAAGTTATTCGTTAATGTTTTGATTTTTTTGATTTTTTTTTTTTTTAAAAGAGTGCATGAATTTTCCACGCACTACGTGAATGTGTGAGCAAAGCTGCAAAAGGTCTGTTTTGGTTTACCCTTGCTAGGGCTTTCACTACTGTCTATATTCATGCATGAAAAGAATATTCTGTCGCAATGATCGTAAAGTGTGTGGCCCTCTAACATCTATAGGATGGATGATCAGAATCTGTTTATCCAATATTCATTTAAAGCATCTTTTTTCCTGTTCTTTTCTCTCAAAATCTTAAATATGGAACAGGTTTTTTTAACGTAACAGTACTAAACTTCTTATCATTAATTATGAACTAACAGTTTAATTTGTTTTTTGCCAAAAAAATTGTGAATCAACGGCTGTTCTAACCACTTGTCTAGCTCACTACATTCATCCAAATAAACAAAACAAAACAAAACAAATAAAAGCAAAATAAATCGACAATATCTGAAAACAACGTTGCTATAACTAGCTTTTACGTTATAGATTACGTATAAGTTATAACCTATTAACCTCAGTATCTTGTCAATCATGTCTCTGTAAAACATAGCTATTCAATTCTCCATTCACGTGCAAGTATGTTGTTTTTTGACAAGATCGATGGTTAAAAGAGAATCAAATTTGCTGCTCACAATCTTGCAAAGCCAGCGGTGCACTAACTTTTCTTTTCTTTTTTTGTAAGTAATTATTTACCTTTGAAAAAAGGTTTGGTTAAAGAAGTTTCGGGTTTTATTTGAGACATTGCATGTTCCGACCAGTTTTAAAGAAGCTATGATCATTCTGGACGACAGAACTGCATAAGATTTGGGAGTTGACAACCATTAATTGACCTGCTTTGAGGAGATCACGGGCTAATCATCATCATATGCTCATCCACGCATGAGAGGGTCTACCACCCAAATTAATTAAATTTGCTTCCAAAATAGTTTTTTTTCCTTAAAAAGTCTTGGCAGCCCAAGTATTTGAATTATGTGCAGCAATCTCCAACATTGTTTTGTCAACAAGCTTTATTAAAGCATGCACAATAGGTTTCGGAATCCCAATCTACCCGGATCCTTTGAGAATATCCCATTCTAGCCCGGCTCATCTATGGAACCTTTGATTCTAGCTTGCTCTTGGTGCCCCTATCAGAATTTAAGCATCATGGAATTTATATCCTTACATGTGAGTGGCTAAGGCAGCTAAAAAACAGTCATACTAATATACTATGCGTAGGGATGGCTTGAATCACTGCTTCTAATAGAATTTCCTTCCCTGCGCTTGTGAGAGAAATTAATTTTACCTTTCAACTATGATCAGCTTGTTCCAGATTTTGTCCTAATTACTTCTAAAAATTTTGGTTCTAGATTTTCCAATAAAAGCCGGTAGTCCCAAAGGTATCATTTGGCAAGAGGTTGGATTTTAATTTTTTAAAACTTCTAAAAAAATTATATCAAAATATTCTAATTTTTTATATTTCATCAATCACTTTTTAACAATTTTTTGTACTTTTTATATCACATCAAATACTTTTTATTACTATTCAAATAAAAAACTCACTAAAAAATAAAACTTTTTCATAAAAAAAATTTTACAATATTCTTTCTACTTTATATCACATTAAAATTTAAAAACTCCTCAATCCTAACCCAACTCTTTACCAAACATACCCTTCTCATATCTCTGAGTATTATTACACTCCGGTTAGAGCAAGAATTAATTAATTTGTTCTTTTGCCTCCTGATTAGTGTTTTTGCTGAAAATATATATATATATATATATATCAATTTTTTCTCCTTGTTAAGCTTTTGGCCTTATGCTTTTTCATAGACTCCCAACAAATGCTACGCGCCATTCAAGTGAATTTGTTTTGGGCACAGTGACTGTGTCATAAGCAAATAACAAATGGTTTAACCTGAATAGAAAAAAAAAAAACAAATGGTTTAACCTGGTCCCTTTCTTGATTATTATAGGAACTCCTCTTAATTCTCCATTATACTCTAGCTCCTACCTGAAGAAGAGAGTTAAGGGCCTCCGCACATAGAATAAAAGAGGTAAGAATAAAATCATGGATCTCCTTGTTTGATGCCTTTGAACATAGGATAAATTAATAATTACTATTATAAATATATGCATTAAATCTTTATTTTATTTATTTATTTTTTATTATATTATAGTTATATATATATATATAATATATACTATATATCTATAAAAAAAAGATATCGTAAAAATTTGAGTTCCAACAAAGGTCCGGCAATTTGATAATGAAAAGCTGATCAAAGTCGAAAAATAATTTACAGTTTTAAAAAATAAAAATCATTTTACATAAATTAAATAAGTTTTTTCGGTCAACCCAAAATATTTTTTGTTGATTATTATTTTCGCTAGCACAAAACACCGAAAAATACTGAATATATTTTTTAAAAATTATTTTATGCCGAAACAAACGGATTGAGCACTGATGTATAAACTGGCTTATCTCCAACACTTAGAATATGGTTTTCTTCCTCGAAGCATAGAATTTTCGAAATCTATTTCTTATGAATTCAAGTACTTGCTAGTAGAGTCATCCGCATATGAAATAATTTTATTTTACACTATATTTCCTTTTCTTTTTGGAACTGGTTCATATTAAATCACAATTTTTTCCTTCCAAATATGATTTTCTTAGAATTTTTCTTAACGCACTAATATGTTGCAGAATGATGGGTTAGTTGGGAGTGGGGAAGAATTCAACAATCTCTATTTTTTTCTTCATGTATGGGTACTAAAATCATGATGGAGAGTAGAATTAATCCACTTATCCAACAAAAAAAAGAAAACTTAAAAGAAAAAATCAAATCGGCAATTTGGTCCAAAAAGAAAAAGCATTTTAGTCTAGCTTAGCTTGTATAGTAGGTTATATGGGATTTCAGACACTACGCACGCTTAATGATGAAATAGAAAAACATCTCTCTAAAGGCCAATCGACATTAATTGGACAGAGATTCTTACAAAACTCTCAATTAAGAAACGCAGAAGGCCATGTGAAACGCATTAATCACTGCATGCTTAATCAAAAGCGTGTCTTAAGAACCAATGAACAGAAATTCTTACAAACTTTCAATTAAGAAAATGCAGACAACCACGTGAAAAAGCATATAGCCCTACAGGCCATAATGGAGATTAAAATTCTTACCCCATAATTTGGGTTATATAGGTAGGTATATATGGCATCTATAGGCAAGAAGCATATGATGCTTGCATGTTTAACAAATAGAAACAAAGTAAGCAGTGGTGGAGCCACATGTAAGCTTATATGGGTCGTGGTCCCTATATACATTTAGGCCCCGTTTGATTTGCGGTTTATAGGAATAATTATTCCCATAGGAATACTTATTCCCTTACGAAGAGGAATAGGTATTCATTTTAAAAATGAGAGGAATACATATTCCTTTTCTACAGGAATATAATTATTGCAGCATCTTCTCATAAAAGCCCCTTACACTCCAACATCAATTTTTTTTTTTTTTAGTATTATGAAACCATTTGGTGATGTGCTTTTTTTAAAAAAAAATAAATAAAATAGATTGGTGAATATGATGATTTTATTGATATGCTTTTTTTAAAAAAACAAAAAAAAGCATATCAATAAAATCATCATATTCACCAATCTATTTTTTTTTATTTTTTTTTTAAAAAAAACAAAAAAAAAAATTGACAATTTAAAAAAAAAAAAACAAACAAAAAAACTACAAACTTTTTTTAAAAAAACTTGACATTTTTTTTTTCAAAAAAAAGTTATAGTATAATGGTTTTTGTTTAAAAAATAAAGAAGAAAACGTTCTTAAATGATATTTGTATTATAGGGGTATTTTAAGAAATTTGATTACAATATGATTCTATTCACCAGCATATTCTACTATACCAAATAAAAGAATATCTATTCAGTGTTCTATTCCATCGTTATAACCAAACTAAAGAATAGGAATAACTATTTCATTCTACCTTCTTCTATTCCAAGGAATAGCTATTCCTTTTCCTAATGGAATAGTCATTCCGCAAACCAAACGAGGCCTTAGAGTAATGCTATATGGACAATCAAGTATTCTTTTAAGTCCTCTCAAAAGTTAAAATTCCTATTAGACTTATGTTAGATGACTATTGAATTTTTATCCCTTTATAATTTTAAAAGCCAAATAATACTATAAAGAGGACCTTAGTCATGATCATTGAATCCTCTTAAAAGTAATGTGATTTTTAAAAACACTCTCGAACTTATGATAGTTGACTATTAGATTTTGATCAAATGATAATTTTAAAAGTCACATCACTTTTGGAAAGACTCAATTGGAGTTAATGAGAACTTGGGTCTTCCCTCTAACATTATTATTAAAAGCCACATCACTTTTAGAATGACTCAAATAAGATTCAAATCCTCCTTCTAGCATTACTCTACACGTTTAATGTATATTTTAAATGGTCACTACACACGTTTTGTTACTTTTAAATTTCAATGGGAGGCTCATATTCATTCTTAGATCACTAGCAGCAGATACCCTAAAGGTTGCTCCCTTCTTTAAAAATCGAAAAAAATATGATTAAAAAAAAAAAAAAACTTGCAGCAAATACCTATTTCATTGGTTCCCTTCCCAATGGATTATTATAATTTTAAAAGTTGGTAAAAGTTGAGGGGAAAGTGAGAAAAAAATAATAAAATAAGAGTAAAAAAAAGTATTTAATTAATTGATNTAGGGAATTTAGTGTGAAGTGTTGATTTTTTTTTTATAGAGAAGTAAAAATTAATTTTGTTATCTAAATTCAGAGCAAATGGTTGGGTATCTATTGTTAGTGCTCTTACTAATTCCATGTAAAATATATATATATTTATTATTATTATTATTATTATTATTATTATTTTGCTAGCCACGTAAGATAGGGTTGTGTCTCCTTTTTATATGAAAAGGTCCTGATAGGTTACAAATCCGACTTTGGAAGCGACACAATGAAAAGCAGAAAAGGTATGAAGTTCTCCATCGTTGCTTTTTTTTTTTACTATAGTTTTCTCTTATGACTGATACGGTGCAACTTGCAATCAATGACTTTGAGGAGAAACAGAGTTGCAGCCTTGCTAGTGTCTTTTTATAACATTATAAAAAATGATTTTTTTTTTTTTAAAAAATAAATAAGTATGAACTTTGTTTGCTTCCATTGGCTTTTACTCTCTATCCGCACACGAATCTGCACACTGCACACACAGTAACATTAGACAAAGTGCACAAAGAAGCACTAAAAACAAAGAAAGTCACACATGCTCAGGAAAAAAAAAAAACCCCAAGAAAGTCACGGATACACGTATATTCCACTTGGCTGCATCTCCGTGCTACACAGTCAAACACTAACAATAACATTGATACAATAAAGTCACACATACACAAACTCCGGGATAAAAAAAAAAAAAGACACATGCACAAGGACAAATTGTTTTTTTTGTATATGAGGTATCTGGCTTTATCCTTATAGCAGTCTGACAGTACCATGAGTTCACCATATAACTATAACTTACCGAACGTAGAATTTAGATCTTTGAAATCGACCGATCAAAGACAAATATTATATACACTCATGTATATAAACTAATAAACATAAACAACGAAAAAACAAGCATGAGTAGAAACGGTATTAATTGGTATTCAGTCACTCAAAAATCTGATTCAGATGGCCATGAACTCTTGGGAAGTATTCTTAACACACCTTTCAAATTCATTTTTCAAAGGCATGGATCAAGTATTTCTAATTCCATTGAAAATTCAGGAACGTTTTTCTCTGCACACTTTATTGTTCAGTTGTGGTGACTTTTCTTTTTCTACGCACTTTTTGTTTATAATGGTTGTCTTTGCATAGGCAGCCATTTAATTCATCTTTTTCTTAAGATTTGGACGAAGCTTCACACAAAGCTAGCACTAGGTGGGGTTTTTACTGGAATTTTTTTCTCTACTTTATCTTATTTAGTTATTCCTAATTCTTTTGTGACCTTGTCTTTTCCATGATAAACAACAAAGCGTTCATAAATAAAGCAAAAATTTGAGCATTTCAGACATAAATGATTTATTGCATGATTATTTGTATTCAAACGGTTACATATATTATTGTTTATTTTGTTGTTTATCAACTTTGATTGTTTCTTATGGGGTTGTAATTTAATTTAAAAAATTTCGGTTCATGAATCATGTCAAAGTTTAAAACTATCAATTTATTCTTCAAAAGAAAAGAAACTAACATTCTAGAAAATAATACACCCTTGAATTTTAATGCTGAAACTTCAAATCATGAAGAGCATCTTTTTAAATCTCTTAGAGTTGAAATTAAAAAACATCTTTCCGAATTTCTAATTGTAGAAACCCAAGAGATTCCTTTTAAATCACTTCACACTTGATGTTAATGAAGTTGATACTTCTTATCTAGAACTAAATCTAGAATTACATCTTCCGGTGTGGGACTATCCAATCAATCAATGTGAGGAAATAAGACAGGCTTATTTGAAAGCGGGTCCAAACCAAATTCGTCTTTTAGAATATCCACTTTTTGGATCAAAAAATCATTCATATCGCTTTCAAGCTTCTTGGTTCACATTACAGTGAAACATTATTATCATTTTGAAATATTCAATGCTACCCTAGATTTTTAATTGCAAAGAGTTTAATAGTAGGTTTGGTAGAAGAGCGATGGAACTTTTGACACTTAGCTCAGTTTTGGATCCAAATGATGCTTATAAATTCTAAAAAAATGATAATATATGTAGTCTTAAGGAAAAGTATTATCCTCTTGATTTTTTTGAACAAGACAAAATTAATTTAAGATTTTAGTTTAAGCATTTTAAACTTGATGTATTTAATCATCCAAAATTATAAATTTGTCTTCCATTGCAGAATTATGTCAAAGATTAGCAAAGACAGAAAAATCAAAAACATAATATCTTATTGATATATTGATTCGCCATTTTTTGACTCTTTTAATGTCTACACTGACTACCAAACAAACATTTTCAACTATTAAAATTATTAAAATAAGACTTTGAAACAAAATAAATGATGAATTTCTTGCAAATAATCAAACTAGTTGTCTATATTAAAAGGAAAATTATTGAAAGCTTCAATTTAGATTCAATACTTAATATCTTATTTTTTCTAAAAAAACGTAAACCGCAGTTTTAAACACTTTTTTGTAATCCTATCTTTTTGTATTAATGCCGACATGTTACGTTGCTAATATAATAATTTTAACACATAATTATAAACTTTTCTAGACATACTTTTTATGTTACACATATTATGTGATAAATTACTTCATTTATAATTTAAATTACGTTTGTCATATATATTTTTAGTTCGACTCCAACAATAATAATTTTGTAACTCCGTGTGCCACCGAGTCAGTAAAGAAACCCAAAAAGTTTGAAAGGACATTAGAACTTGCCGGTCATGAAATTTCTAGCCGACCATGAGAAACACATTAGGAAAGGGGGTACAACAAAGCTATGCGAAATAATTACTTACACAACAAACAAAAAAAAAAAGCTATGCGAAATAATTGGCTCACTGCCCAGTTTGCCTAAGATTCTGACGTTCAAAATAGTATTATTTCCGAGATGGGTCTACTGTACTGTCCTCGAAAAATACTACTAGAGAAGGGATGGGGACAAACCATTTTGGTCGATCCAATTAAAGTGTATGAACAATGTGTCAAACGTCAACGTAAAACAACGGATCCAAGAATCAATGAAGACATACTTTTAGCATATCTAATTCTCTGAATCATGTGTCCCACTTTTATTATCTACTTTTTCATACAAATAGGCCCCAAAACGCTAACAATTTTGGTATTTAGTAGAGCTTTTAGGCTGTAGGCAACAAGATCAAGAAGGGAGAAGCCCTACTGACACGGCCGCTAATTAAGCCCCTCTCTTTTCTTTCCTTTTTGTTTTTGTCCCTTGTAAGTTGTTCTCGAGGTTTCACATGTGCCATTCTCAGCCGAGAAATATATAGTAGACTATATTAAGAGAGAGAGAAAATGTTACCAACCTAGGTCGGTAATGGGATAAATTAAGTTTTTATTGGGAATCTGGACCTCGCAACGCAAGGTTGATTTAGATTAATTCTTCTTTCCTTCATTCATAACATAACAACCTTTAAATGGAAAAATTATTATAACGTCAAAATTAAAATTAAGGCTGAGTCATCAATCAAGCGACTCTTATGAAAATACATACCTAATATGATTAGAATTGACTTATATAACTTAATACGGCAGTCTGCAGAGGTAAATTAAGGATATTATTCATAATTTGAAAAGAGTCGTAACAAAGAAGGGGACAGGAAAGACTGATAAACCAATAAGGCTACGCTGAGGAATAAAATAGCTACCAGATTGTGAAAACCTAGCTACTGAAACAATGCAACATCTACACATGGGAAGTTGGGAACCATGTATAAGTTCAACTACCGCGTGATCTAAATGATATTTTTTGTGTCTCTAAATATCAAAAATGATTGAAAAGGATCTAGATAGACATTTGAACTAAAATCATTAAAGCCAATGATTCATTATTAAGACCACTGATGAGTTCCAAAGGGACCAACAAATTGACAAAGATGGGCAATTGCTGTCTTCAATTTAGGGGATCAATTGTCTTGGTTTTGCATGTGAGTTGTGGTCACATATTTTATCTTGGACCACCACGTTCATGACTTTCTATGAATTCTCATTTTGCAACTGACACCAATTGGGCCCATTTATCGATGTTGAAAGATGAAGTGGGCTTTCAATCATCTCCCACTTGTTCGGCACAAAGTAAAGAGATATACGAATCGACTCATTTCTCTTTCAAAGGTTACGTAGAGATTTGTATAATCGAGCATTAAGCTATTTTTGTCTCAAAAAAAAAAAAAAAAATTACATGCATGTATATCTCCAAACTCCAGCCCAACCAAAGAAACAAAGATAGGAGGAGTTTCAAAATAAAACAAAGCCTCCAGCAAAGCCCAGAAAGGCCTATGATGATTTCGGAATTCGGGACCCAGCTTCCATAAGCCCAAACCAAATCCCTTTTCTACATGTATTCTTTAAAGAAAAATGTTTTACACCAAATTTTTATCCCTACTAAACTGATATTATGGCTGACAACTTTTGCAAACCTAACACCAAATTAGTAAGTTAAGGTTGAAAAGTTTAATCTATTTAATTAAATAGATCAGATTATGATTAAACTTATATAGTTTTAAACCTATACCTCGACATGACCCACGAACCCAAAATTTGATGATTGCTTCCTTTTCTTGCTACTTTAGGCAAGGTAAAGATTCTATAGATTAGAAGTTTGGAAAAAAAACAGATTGTTTTTTTTTTTATTATTATCTTAATAGATGATTTTGGAAACGGAAACAGAATATAAACAAGGGGAAAATGCATTTTACCCCCTCGATGTTGTAGCTCTTTTTCAATTTGGTCTCCATTATTTAAAAATTTGCAATCCACCCCAACTAACTTTATAAATTTTTCAATTTTGCTTTCCGTCAGTCAGAACGTCTTTCACTGACGAAATTAATGGCATTTTGGGGTGGCTATCGGTCATTGGGGGTGGCCGGCCACCCCCATTTTGGCCTTTGGGTGGTTTCGGCCACCCCAAGGGCCAAAATGGGGGTGGCCGAAACCACCCCCAGTGGGTTTGTGGGGTGGCTCGGGCCACCCCGATTTGCCACGGGGGTGGTTCGGGGTGGCCGAACCACCCCATCTGGCCGGAATGGGGGGGGCGAGCACCCCATGGCCCATGGGGGTGGTTCGGCCCCCAAGGGCCAAAATGGGGGTGGCGAAACACCCCCAATGGGTTTGGGGTGGCTCGGGCCACCCCGATTTGGCCACGGGGTGGTTCGGGGGTGGCCGAACCCACCCCATCTGGCCGGAATGGGGTGGCGAGCCACCCATGGCCATGGGTTGTTCGGCCACCCCAAGGACCAAAATGGGGTGGCCGAAACCACCCCCAATGGGTTTGGGGGTGGCTCGGGCACCCCGATTTGGCCACGGGGTGGTTCGGGGGTGGCCGAACCACCCCCATCTGGCCGGAATGGGGGTGGCGAGCCACCCCCATGGCCCATGGGGGTGGTTCGGCCACCCCCATTTTGGTCCTTGGGGTGCGAAACCACCCCCCAATGGGTTTGGGGGTGGCTCGGGCCACCCCGATTTCCACGGGGGTGGTTCGGGGTGGCCGAACCACCCCATCTGGCGGAATGGGGGTGGCGAGCCACCCCATGGCCCATGGGGTGGTTCGGCCACCCCAAGGGCCAAATGGGGGGTGCCGGCCACCCCAAATGCCCACGTTCACCGTTTTTTTTTTTTTTTTTTTTTTTTTAAATATTTGATCAGTGGCATTTTAGTCATTTTCACCTCCAAAACCCCCCACGTGCCGCGCACGTGACCAAATCCTTCAAAAAAGACGGTTCTAACTGACGGAATGGCAGAATTGAAAATTTTATAAAGTTAGTTTGGGTGGATTGCAAATTTTTAAACAATGGAGACTAAATTGAAAAAGAGATACAACATCGGGGGGGTAAAATGCATTTTCCCCTATAAACAAATACAACAGAAAATACATGGCCTGTCAAAGAGGAAGGCTACAAAAATACTGCCAGGAAGGATCTAAATTGCAACTCCAATTGCTCATGAATTCAAAGGTTTTCACAACCAAGCAAGCCAGTTTTGTGCATTTAAAGAAGTGAAACTCTACTAATTTGTTGGAATTTTCATTTTTCACCAAGTATGTCTCCATCTTATATATATAAGAACCGAGCAATGCTTGATATCATCTTCTTCTTTTTTTTGGGGGGAAAAAATTATGGATGGTGACATTTCTATAATATAAAAGCATAGATATAGATGGCAATATTACAGAATTGCCATCACACATCATTTTTCCCGGATGATTTCTGAAAAGAAAAAAAAATAGATGGTATTAAGAATTACTCATAATAACCATCTAATGAATATGCTACAATTCGATTTTGAAGAAAGAGACAAGAGGCAATGCAAATACCATTTTGGTGCAATCTCCAAGATATGCTAGTTCTTGTGAGCACTTCTTGGAACTAAATGACTTTTGTTTTTAGTAACTATATTTCCTCTAATATGTGTTATAATTAACTATGCTATGTGTTTTGTTACGGTCCATTTAAGTTTGTAATTTGAAATCGTAATTTTTAAAAATAAAGTTAAACGTTTGACGTAATCACAGTTTGTCATTTAAAATAGCAGTTTAGCCTTTAAAATTATGAGTTTTTTTTAAAAAAACGAATGCTTCGCAAATTTTAAAAAACACAATTTCAAATGATCAATTTTATGGGATTTAGTTTAAAATCACATTTTTTATCTACGAAATCACAATACTAAACACACCCGACACTAAGAACTTTAGTTTTAACATTTCAATGATTACTTATTTGCAAACGACACTACTTGGTTTAGCTTTTTTCTTTTTTTCTTTTTACTTGGATGGGACATGCCTGAATTTTGAACTATCAAATTGATGGATTATATATTTAGGCACCAAACAACCCATCAATTAAACGAGCCATAAAATGATAAAAATACCTAATTTTGCTGCTACCCATAATTTCTCTCATCCTCTGTTTCAGCCACCAAAATTCTAACTTTTCAAATCCTAACTCAATTTCTTTCTCGCGAAATGTTATTTTTTCATCTCTCATCCATCTCCATTCATTTTTTTTTTTTTAAATTCACCATATTGAAACTATAATACCCACATGTACCGATTCAATAATTAATTTGAAAAAGAGACGAAGGGAGATTAACGAGTAGCATGTCTCTTCCTTTCCCTCACCATAACAAACCCCTGAGATTATAACGTTTCGTATCATCAGCAGCCCCACCACAAACATCCTTTGATTCCGTATCTCTCCTGTGCCAACCAGCTTGATTAAACAGAGCACACCTAACCGTGAAGTTTTGTCGTTGATTTTGGTCAAATTAATATTATCTGATCCCCTTCGATCTTCTCCGGTCAATATATGGCTCGATGAAGAAGTTTTTCTAATGACGGCTGTTGAATGTGGAGCCCGTGAAAAGTCGGGGGGCCAATTTTTGTCCCTAGGCCATGTTGGAAATTCCCTCTCTTTTAAGTGTTTTTTTTTTCTTCTCTTTTACGCGTTGATAGTTGTTATCAACGGCATAAATTCCTATGATGCGTCCAAAAGTGCTGTTTGGTAAATAGCATCACGTGGGTAAATGAAGTTGAGCATACACTTAATTGGTCGGACTGATATGCATCCTTCACCGTTGAAAATTCCCACGTTGTTGTTGTCTCAATTCTCAATTCTCAATTCAATTAGCAATTTTCTAATGGTTGTACATTAGGGGACCATTTCTAGCATGTAAGTCGTGGGATTGATGTAGTGAATTCAATTCCTTTGTTGACAATGTTGGAGATTCAAATAAATTTTTTAGATATTTTAGAGGGCCTTCATTAGGTTTTTGTATTTAATTTTTTCCCTAGTACATTATAATTTAAACTTGTAGTAAATGCAAGGCGGTGCTCATAGCAGATTGAATATGATTCTCTCTATTTCAACTTTCAAGTTAAATGAAGATAAATTATTTTATGGTCATAATTTAATGTTGTTGTATCTAACAGTGTAGATGATGTTATGTTATAATAGCCCTTAAACCCACCATTGCTAAAGAATAATATTAAAAATCACACTTTTTATCAAATCATTATCTCACTATGTTGATACGACACTATGATCTATCCTTATTATTATTTTGTTTTTACCGATGGCTGATTCGAGAATAAATTATTGAATATCTCCGCACAATAGCCCAACTAAAGAAACAAAGGAAGGAGTTTCAAAATACACAAGCCTTCAGCAAAGCCCACAAAAGCCTATGATGATTTCGAAATTCAGAACCCAGCTTCCAAAAGCCCAAACCAAATCCCTTTTCTAAATGTATTCTTTAAAGAGTAATAATTTTTACTAAATTTTTATCCTAAAACTATTATAAGATGTTGATATTAGGGCTAACAATTTTTTACATTATTTGTAAACCCGATTTGAACGCAAAATTTGATGATTGTTCCCTTCTCTTGCTACTTTAGGCAAGGTAAAAATTCTAAAGATTAGAAGTTTAGTTTAAAAAAAAAAAAAAAATAGATTTTATTTTTATTATTATTATTTTATAGATGATTTTGGAAACTGAAACGGAAACAGAACAGAAACAAATACAACAGAAAATACACGGCCTGTCAAAGAGGGAGGCTACAAAAATACTGCCAGGGGCAGGGGGGATCTAAATTGCAACTCCAAGCCCATGAATTCTAGGTTTTCAAACCGAAGCAAGCCAGTTTTGTGCAGTTAAAGAAGTGAAACTAATAATTTATTGGAATTTTCATTTTTCACCAAGTATGTCTCCATCTTATATATAATAAGAGTATTTTGATCCGGCTTTTTACATTTACTTTATATTTTGAGAATAAATCATTATTTTCTATTCTAATTATCTATTTTTAATTTTTTTTTTTTAATTACTTACATTCGGCTCTCTAAATTAGAGATAGACTATCACTTTTTTTATTTAAATATAATATTTTAAGAAAATGGGAAGAGAAAAAAAAAATTGAGAAAAACAAAAGGTTAGAGAAAAAAATTAATATTTTATTAGTTTAAAGAGAAGTAAAGAGTGAAATGATTTTCTACTAGTAGAGGGTCATTTCATACTCCTCACTTTTTTCTTCAAAGTAAGAAATCAAATAAAAACAATAAAATAGTTTAAAATAAATTTAAACTTTTTAAAGTAAGAAAATCTCTACTTTTTTAATCAGAATGAAAATGCTTTAAGAACCATCTAATGAATATGCTAGTATTTGACCTTGAAGAAAAGAGACAAGAGGCACTGCAAATACCATTCAGGAGCTATCTCCAAGATATGCTAGTTCTTGTGAGCAGTCCTAGGAAGTAAATCACTTTTGTTTTTAGTAATTATATTTTACTCTGATATGTGTTATAATTGACTACACTCTGTGTTTTGTTAGGGTTTATTTAGGTTTGTGATTTTTAAAATATGCGATTTGAAAAAGTAAATTTTAAAAACGTAATTAAACGTTTGATAAAATTATAATTTAGTATTTAAAATTATGTATTTTTTAAAATATACTTATTATCTGCGATTTAAAAATACAAAATATTTAAATTTTCAAGTTACAAATTTTAAAAAATATAATCCCAAACAATCGATTTACGCACTAGGAACTTTCGTTTTAACATTTCAGTGATTACTTACTTGCAAACGACACTACTTGGTTCAGCTTTTTTTCTTTTTTGACTTGGATAAGACATGCCTGAATTTTTAACTAGCAAATTGTTGGATCATATATTTAGGCCCCAAACAACCCATCAAACGAGCCATAAAATGATAAATATACCTAATTTTGCTGCTACCCAGAATTTCTACAACCTTTCATCCTCTGTTTCAGCCACCAAAATTCAAACTTTTGAGATCCTAATTTCATTTATTTTTCGAGAAATGCTATTTTTTTTTTTTTTTTTTATCTATCTCTGTATTAATTTTTTAAAATTTATAATTGAAATAGAACCTACATATACCGATCCAATAATTAATTTAAAAAAGAGATGATGAGGGATTAACGAGTAGCATGTCTCTTCCTTTCCCTCACCATAACAAACCCCTGAGATTATAACGTTTGGTATCATCGGCAGCCCCACCACAAACATCCTTTGATTCTGTATCTCTCCTGTGCCAACCAGCTTGATTAAACAGAGCAGACATAACTGGGAAGTTTTGACTTTGATTTTGGTCAAATTATAGTGTCATAAGATTCCCTTCGATCTTCTCCGGTGAATGGCTCGATGAGGTTTCTGTCATGACGGCTGTTGAATGTGGAGCCTGAAATTCATGCGCCCAAAATTGCTGCTTGGTGAATAGTATCACGTGGGTCAACGAAGTTGAGCATACGCTTGGGTCGGACTGAAATGCATCCTTCACCGTTGAAAATTCCGTCTTGAAAGCGAGATTTGGTTTTGAACTTGGCGTGGGGCTGGGTTTTTCAATTAGCAATTTTCCCCACCTTGTTATTGTCTCAAGTCTCAATTAGCAATTTTCTAACGGTTGTAAATTAAAGGACCATTTCTAGCATCTAAGTGGAGGGATTGATGTACCGAATTCAATTCCTTTGTTGACAATGGAGATTCAAAGAAATTTTTAGATATTTTAGTGGGCCTTCATTAGGTTTTTGTGTTTAATTTTTTCCCTCTTGCATTAAAATTTGTACTTGTAGTAAATGCAGGGCGGCGCCTATAGGATTCTCTCTATTTCAACCCCTTTTTTTTTTTTAAAGTACATCATCACGAGACTATAAGAAAAAAAACAAAAAGCAGTAAAACAACCGCTGTCGGTAAAAGATATTTTATGGTCATAATTATTCAAAGTTAAATGAAAATAAGTTATTTTATGGTTTTAATTATTCAGCTGTCGGTGTATTTTATAACCGAACTCAACAGTACATATTTGAAGTGATGGTTAATTGATCTGGTGACACCAATACAGGGGTTTTATGTGTGATTGTGGTTCTTCCATTTGAGATTTGAATAAAGGTTAACTTGACTCAACCCAGCCTATGGACCACGGTCAAGTTGTAAGAGTGTTATTAACAGTTTTATTTTAGATTAAAAAAAAAAATTAGAAAACCAAACTTCTTTTTATTTTTTTATTCAAATAAATTCAACAATAACTTTTATTATCATTTTCTCATATTATTTTAAATAAATGTATTATAATAATAAAAATAAAAAAATTAACATGTATAATAGAATTAATTATTGCAATAGTAAGAGTAAAGGCTGTGTGAGATTAGGTTGTTATCCCTTAAGTTATCAGGTACGAGCTCGTCTACTAGTAAGAATGTTAATAAATCTCTAATTTTATATTTTGTATTTTTTTTATTTATAGTTATAATTGATTAACAAAAGACAAGCAGAATTATTATGTAACAAAATGCTAGGAAAATAAAGCAATATAAATAAATTTTAAAATAAATTTGAGAGAAAAAATCATGTTTTTTTAATGAAATAATAATAATAATGAAAACAAAAGTGCTACCAAAATCGTTCTTTTAGCTTCCCTTTAATTTAATTGTTGCAAGAGATTTTTCAAAAAAAAATTTCTTACATTTTTTTTTTTTTTAAAAAAAAAAAAAGAGATTTGAAAAGTCTATTGTAGTACAACTTGTAATGGACGGTCATGGACTCGTGGTCTGCCAAAGGGGGTTGGTGTCTGACCAAAGTTGCAGACTTTCCCAACACAAGCACGGGGCGGGCTTTCCGAGAATTGTAACGGTACTCATACATGTCGTTATGTGGTAGACACAGGACACTCCCATTTGCTACATGCATCCAAACACATCGCCTTCGTCTCAAAAACCACGTGCCTAGCTGTCTTATGAGCCAACGTGAACGTCGATCGGACGGAAACTTCCCCCCCCGGAAGTCCAGCCAAGCCTTTTTCAAACAAATATCTTCACATTTTTCTTTCCTTGAATGTTATTTTTGTTCTCTTCTATGCATATGCGTCCACAGAACCGACTTTGGATATGCGAATCAAATGTGTGCAGGGTATCCCGGAATTTTCTTCCCACCACCAGAATCTCGAATGGCATGAATTTGATCAACTAATTTTACAGTTTCACATCATATCATACAATCCCAATTAGAATCATCATGAATTAATTGATCAATGATAATATTTATCATTTTTTTTATCAATTATTGACAGCATGTAATTAGAACTATCTCGACTACTAAATTATTTATATATATATATATATATATATATAATATATATATAATATATATTATATATATATATATAATATATATATATATATATACTTTTGTTGAGGTAGACTACTCAAAGATATTTTAACATCCTTCCGTTGAATAGAAAAAAAAAAAAAAATCCTTCCTTTGATGTTAAAATATATTATAAAGGATGCTATATGCTAATTAACTTTTAGATTTTTTCTTTTAACAAAGATTAATCTAAAGATTGATTTGCAGTGTCACATCACAGAAATAAGATAAAAATGTTGTGTATAACATTTTTTTATTATAAAAAAGAAATGATATATAACACACCTTTATTTCACTTTTATTCTACTATGTTGAATCATTGATGTGGCACAATGTAATAGCCCTTGAATCGGCCATTGTTAAAGAATAATATTAAATCACAATTTTATCAAATTACTATCTCACTATGCTAATATGGTATTGTCAATCCATCCTTATTATTATTTTTTTTTTTAACAATAGCTAATTCAATGATAAATTGGTAATATCATGTCAGAATCAAGGGTAAACCTAGAACTTTGAGTGAGGGGGGACGAAATTTAAAAAAAAAAAAAATTGAAAGGGAGAAAATTAATTTTTAAGGAGACACCGCATAAATATATATGTTTTTTATGAATGTTTTAAATTTTTAGGACTCAAGCCCCAAGCCGTGTGCAGTGAGAAAGATAAGTTTTTCTCTCTTAATTAGGGCTGTCAAAACGGGTTAGCGGGTCGGGTTCGGGTTGACCCGCTTGACCCACTAACCCGTTAAGGGCAACCTGTACACGACCCGTTTATTAAACAGGTCACCCGAAACACGACCCGCTTAATAACCGGGTCACCCGGCACGACCCGACAACCCGTTTAGTTGCCGGGTCGTGCCTTCCGAGTCGGGTTTACTGGACCCGACCCACCCGAATGAAGAGAAAATCACTGAATCAGGCTAAATTGCTAATCAGAAGACCAAAGCCGTGAAATTGTGAAAGACTGAAAGTGTGTGCCGGTGTGGGAGGCAACGGCGTCGAGGGAGAATCGGGAGATCGAGGAGAGAGAGTCGCCGGCGTGCGTGGGAGGCGACGGCGTCGAGGGAGTCTAGGAGATCTATGGGCTACCGGCTACGGCGTCCGGAGAGAGAGGGAGATCGAGAGAGAGAGCGGCTGGCGGCTTGCGTGGGAGGCGACGGCGTCGAGGGAGCCTGGGAGATCTACGGGCTACCGGCTACGGCGTCCGGAGAGAGAGGGAGATCGAGAGAGAGAGCGGCTGGCGGCGTGCGTGGGAGGCGACGGCGGCGTGCGATTTGTGAATCTGTGCGAAATCTGTGGTGAAGACTGAAAATTGTGTGTGTGTAGTGAATCAGATTCTCAGATGTGCAAACCGGTGCGAGAGAGAGAGATCAGAGATGAAAAAATGAAAAACTGATGTGCGGTGAGAAATGAGAACGAATGACAGAAGCGTTTCACGGTTTCAGTTTTAGTTTTTCTTTTTTTGGTTTGTTTGTTGACGGGTTACCGGGTCACCTGGCGGGTTCACCCGTCTGACCCGGTAACTTACCGGGTCATAAACGGGTCAACCCGTTTGACCCGGTAACCCGTTAAGCTAAACCCAAACCCGAAAAATTCGTGTCGTGTTCGTGTCGGGTTCGCGGGTCGTGTCAAAAATTGCCACCCCTACTCTTAATTAGTCATTCCATATTCACAAGTCATTTAACTACTACGGGTAAAAAACAAAAAAAGCTTTGTTACTACATTTCTTTTCGCATTGCACAAGGCCTACCGCTTGTGCAGTGTGAAAAAGCAATGTAATTTTATTGTCTTTTGAATAGTGCAAAAGTCATTTGGAGGGACAAAAAAGTGAACCTTGAGGGACTAATAGTGGACTTGATAATATTTTTTAAGGAGTTCTATAAATCTTTGAGGGGACACTCGTCCCCCCAACCACAGACGTGGTGCGCCCCTAGTCAAAATAATAAAATAGTTATAAAATAAAAATATGATTTCTATCATTATTTATTTTTCTTATTAAAAAAAATATTATATACAACATTAATATTTTACTTTTATCATACTATGATAATGTGCTAGAGTCTAGTAGTTACTATATTTTTTTAAAAAATTAAATGGTTACTAGATTATATCACGTCAACATAAACAATAACTGTAACACTCTGATCCCATATTGAAAAGATGAGAAATAGTCCACATAGAATGGGTGATTTATAAAGAGAGTCATGAGTGTTGAGTCATACATCGCCTAGTTACTAGGTGAAATTGGGCTTTATAAGTGATTCTAGAGAAACTCCAAAATTGACTAGTCATTTTGGAGTAATAGCGCAGATGTGGCTAGCACTTTTCCTTGGGTCGTTACAAATGGTATCAGAGCCATCTAGTAATGCCAAACCATGTGGTACTGAAGTACTGCATGACGTGGCCCTGATGAGGACGTCGGGAGTTTAAGATGAGGAGTTTGTAACACTCCGGTTCCATATTGAAAAGATGAGAAATAGTCCAAATAGAGTGAGTAATTTATAAAGAGAGTTATGAGTGTTGAGTCTCACATCGTCTAATTACTAAGTGAAATTAGGCTTTATAAGTGATTATAGAAAAACTCCAAAATTAACTAGTCTTTTTGGAGTAATAGCGCAGATGTGGCTAGCGCTTTTCTCTGGGTCGTTACAATAATTGATCTAATAACTATTAGATTTTACCACATCAGTATAATGAGATAAAAATGAGATATCAGTGTAATGTATAGGAACAAGTTGCTTTATTTCAATTTCAACTGAAATTGAAAAAGTTATTTTATGAGTAAGATTTTATGTTGTTAAACCTGATTTTTCTTTTCCATGAAACGGAAAGAATCCCGAATCATTCAGTGTATAGCATGAGTAATGATACAAGTCACCCTATATGTCTACCTTGTGTCAACCAAAAGTGATGTGGCTTTTAAAATCATTATTAGATCAAAAGTCAATAATTATCGATAATAAATTCAATGGTGATTTTAAAAGTCACATAATTTTTTGTTGACATAAAGTAGACATTGAGTAATGATCAAAAGTTATTTTATGAGTAAGATTTTATGTTGTTGAACCCGATTATTCTTTTCCATGAAACGGAAAGAATCCTGAATCATTCAGTGTATAGCATGAGTAATGATATAAGTCACCTTACATGTCTACTTTGTGTCAACTAAAAGTGATGTGACTTTTAAAATCACCATTAGATCAAAAGTCAATAATCATCGATAATAAATTCAATGGTAATTTTAAAAATCACATTACTTTTAATTGATATAAAGTAAACATAGAAAATGACATATATAATTACTCGTATAGGCTGTATAGCATTTACTCCCAAAAAGAAAAAAACAAAAAACAAAAACCCCTTACTATTAACTTTTCAGCAATCGGATAAAAGTAGGGGTAGAAGTGCGGTGAATATCATTGCTAGTCATAAAGTATTAGGGTGACAAAGCGCTTTATGGTTAGGATATTTACACAAAGAGTCGTGATACTCATCAGCTTTGGGCGGAATGAATAGGCTAGATGAGAGTAAAAAAAAAAAAATTAATCATGTGAGACCCACCATAAAAAAAAAAAAATACCCAGATTAAATGAACTGTGCATTCAGCCTGAGGTGTGGTATATAATTACCCTTACACAAAAGAATAACTCCCTCGTCAGAATGCCGTCAGAATGCATTCTAGGACCAAAAGCTTTAAAGAATAAGCAACAAGTCAACCGGAATAACCGGTAAAAAAGTAGTAAAAAAAGCGGAAAAGGAACTTAGGAACCCCACAAACCCCTCATGTGAAACCGCCACATGTCCGTTCTTATCCGTTTCCCACTTTCCCCTTTAAAATAGTAACTTCTGTAAATCAACCATCTCCCTGTCCCTTTTTCTTTCTCTTCAAAGTTCAAACCATCTTTGCCTCTCACAACTCTCTCTCTCACTCTTTCTGAAAACAAAAAAAAAAAGCTTTCGCTTTGTTTCTCTGAAAGGCTCTTCAAATGGCTACGAATCTCATCCCCTTCCGAGCTACCGGGATCGGGGCGTGTGCTATTCCGGGTAACCGGAGACCCGACCCGAACCCCCGGAAAACCGTTTCCTCCGCCAACTGGTGGACCCCGCTCTTCGGTTGGTCTTCCGAGCCCGACTACATTGATTCTGGAAGAAAAGAGAAGATCGGAGACGGCTCCGAGAATCCGGAGAACAAATCGGACCCGGATCTCGACCGGAAGCCGGCGCGTTCCCGATACGCTCCGGGTTGCTTCACGGAGGAGAAGGCGAGACAGCTCCGGATGAAGACCATGGAAACGGAGACGTTTCACGACGCCATGTACCACTCCGCCATCGCCTCCCGCCTCGCCTCCGATTTCAACGACCGCTCCGATCTGTGAGCTCCGACCAGTTACGGCAATATTTGAAGATCCGTAGGTCCAAATTTGTAGTCTGTTTTTTTTTTTTTTTGGTAATTTTGTTTCCAAGTATTAAAAGTGAATGAGAACTTTAAAAGTGTTAAATCTTTATGGTGCTGATGTAATTATGCTTTCAATGTAATTATTGATTTATATGATAATGGTTTTAGAGCTTGCTTCGTATATTAGGTTATTTTGGACTTTGCATTAGGGATTATGATCGGCCATTATTATCCTAATTTAGTTGAAGATGATTATGACGTGTAGCAGATTAGGGGGCTAACCATTGGATTAGGGAGTAATCATTAGTCTCTCGTGTTTATCGTATTATTTACTATTTCTGTGTAAGATTTTGTTTAGATGGTAGGATGATCTTGGTCCCACAGATTTAGTTGAATTATGGGCTTGATGACATTGATCCACAATGATTTGAGAGTGTGCAAGGTGATGTGGGTGTATAACCCCTCTGGTAGTGGATGTAGGCGAACGCAGTAGATCATAGCCCATCAACTTGGCTATGCAACACATGGATCTTGACTAGATCCTGGAACTTTTTTAAATGGTAATCAAGGTATCCATCTAGGAATATTCCTTACAAGTCATGGATTTTGGCCATTAAGGATTAGAAGGATGAAGTCTAGAACATTTGTCATAAACTACAAGTGGGAACTTGAATAATCTAATAAAAAAAGTCAAGCTCTCCCACATGTCCAAGAAATTCACAATGGAGAGGAAGAGGGGCGAAGGATGGCCCATTGGCTTAAAGAATGATTAAGAAAAACGGAAAAATTAAATTTACTTCTTTAATTATTTATTTTATTGGCCATTACGGACTAAGGGTGAAGTCTACAACATTCTGTCATAAACTAATAGTTGCTTGATCACGCCTTATTCTACTCACAAAAACATATGGCATTTTAGTACATAAACACGTCATGGAATGGATTGGCTTAGATACTTGATGTGGTTTTTTTAAATGATCTAAATTTATTATATGTAATGTGGTTTTTTTTTTTTTTTTTTGATGATTGCTACTGCAATATATGTGATGTGATTTTTTTAACGGTCTAAATTTAATTTTATTCTCTTTTTTTTTTTTAATAAAAAACTATAATATAAATGCTGTATTTTTTTTACAACACTTAAACCAAATTTACCAGTTAAAGATCTTTGCTCGGTGGCTTGTGATCTCCTTTGGTTCAAGAGGAATAAAGTCTATCAAGATGGTATTGTCCCAGATGCTCTAGCCATATCCAAAACCTTCAAGAAGGTCTCACAATCTCACTCGAACACCACATAAGCTTGTAAAGATAAGTCCATCATCTTGGAGAAATGGTTCTTCCCATCTTGTAAATCATTTTAAGATTAACTTTGACAGTGTAATTAGAGACTTCCAATTTAAGCAACGCCTACAAGGACTTCTTTTGTCAAGCCGTCTCCTTCATTCAGCCCCTTGTGAACCAAAATTTGATGAAGCATTGAGTGCCCTACTAGCAGCTTATCTGGCAATCTCTCTTGGGCTAAAAAAATTATTCTACTAAGTGACCTTTTTTTAAAAAAAAAAAAAAAATCAAGAGGGGGAAGGGGGCCTACGAAGTGACTCTTTCTTTGATTGTGAACTATATATGTATATATATATGAAGTGAAGTTCATGATGCCCATTTGCAGCTTGATTTTTAAGATTATTATACTAGGGTCAAATAATAGGTGGGGGCTAGGGGTAAAGCTCTCACGGTATGGTAATGATATATATAGATAATTTCAATGTAGCAAGTTAAGGTTTTAACTAGGAAAAATATATATAGGTGTAACCCTATTCTTTGTTGGCAGAATGAAAAATTAGTCGTTTGCTCTTGTTGACATAGGTACATTATCGAACTATGTGATTTTTTTTTTTTTTTTGTGTATTGTTTCTCTCCATTTCCTTTTTACTTTTTACTTGATGGCATAGTTTCAACAATCCATCAACTCATCCTTATATCGTTGGCTTTATTTGCCTATAAAAGCATTTTTATTCAACTTTTTAAAGTATAAATTTTTTTACTTTAGAAAGTAAAAATATATTTTAAACCAATTTGTTGCTTCTCTCCGACTCATTATTTTGAAGAAAAAAGTAGAGAACATGAAATAGCATACTACTAGTAGGGACTAGAGACTAGAGAGCTATTTCACTTCCTACTATTCTTTAAATTAATAAAATATTAATTTATCTCTCTAATTTTTTGCTTCTTCTAATTTTCTTTCTCTTCTCATTTTTTTTTTAAATATTATATTTAAATAAAAAAAAAGTGATAGTATATCTTTAGTTTAAGGAGCCGGATATATGTAATTAAAAAAAATAAATAACTAAAGTAGGGAAAAATGATTTTATCCTCAAAATAGGGAGAAAATGCAGGGAGCTGGATGAAAAATTAGAACATTCTCATCTGGCTCTTCAAAGTAAGGATTTTCCTACTTTAAAGAGTCAAAATTTATTTTAGACAATTTTAATGCTTCCATCCGGCTCTTTACTTTAAAGAAAATAATAGGGAGCATGAAATGACTTCTTATTAATAAAGAGCCATTTCATTCCCTATTCCTCTTTAAACTAATAAAATATTAATTTTTCTATCCAACTTTTTGTTTTTTCCAATTTTATTTATCTTCCCATTTTCTTAAAATATTATATTTAAATAAAAAATGTGAAAGTATATCTGTAGTTTAGGGAACCGGATACAGATGATTAGAAAAAATAGATAGTTAAAGTAGGAAAAAATAATTTTATCCTGACAATAGAGAGTAAATATAGATAACCGAATGAGAATGCTCTAAATATGATACTCTAGAATCCTTTGAATGTCATGTTTCTAGCAATCTACTTTATCGACTTTTATCATTAAATACTATGGTACAAGTAAGATTGAGGTTTCTGTAATTTCAAAGATTCAAACCATTTATTCAAAATGAAACAATGTGAATATAGCTATTTAAGTAATAATAATAATTAAAAAAAAAACTAATGAGGGGCTAAATCACACCCTCACCCCACAAGTGAGTGGTTAACTACTCAAATATGTTGTTCGGGGTAGGCTGACTACCCCAAAAGGAGTGGCTCATTACTCTCTCACCAATTGAGGGGGTTGAAGGGGTGGTTGGCCATCTCAAAGGTATTATTGAAATAGGTCTACCACCACCTCAAATGATAAAACAATGGTAGGTTATCTTTTCACCGAGTAATGATACATATCAACTTCTTGTCCATCAAAATTGATGTAGCTTTTAAAATTACAATTAGATCAAAAGTCATTAATTATCTATCATAAATTCAATGATAATTTTAAAAGCTATATTACTTTTGGTTGACTCAAAATAGACATTGAAGTTAACATATATAATTACTTTTTCTCACCTCAATCCTTTACTTTTTTTTTTTTTTTTAAAAAAGCGCTTATATAGCCATTCATTTTGAATAAACGGCCCGTTGATGGTTTGTCAATTTGGTACCGGTGACAATTACAAACAATAAAGCTAACTAAAGTATCATTTTGGGAAAAATCCACATATCCCCCTCAAACTACCACCCAATTGATAATGTCCCCCTCAAACTACCAAACAAATGACAATGTTCCCCCAATGGCAACAAAAAGACAAAAATAACCCTACAGATTTTTCAATAAGACCAAATACCCTTTTTTAATTTTATTTTTTAAAACGAAATCTTTATAATTTTTTAAAATTTTGAATTTGGCTAATTGGGTTGGAGTGCTTATTTTTTTATTTTTTATATAAAAAAAAATTGCTATTTTTTTTTTTTAGTTTTAGTTTTTTCTAACCCTTATGAATTAAAAATAATAATAATAATATATTTTTTTTTTAAAAAAATAATTATAATTTTAAACGAAAATGTTTATAATTTTTTTTTCATTCTTGAATTTGTCCAATTGTTTGTAGCGTTTTTTTTTTTTAAAAAAATAATAATTTTGTTTTGATTTTTTGATTTTTAGCTTTAGTCTTTTTCTAGCCCTTATGAATTGTAGTTTTTTTTTTTTTTTTTAGTTTTAGTTTTTTTTTTAACAAATTATTTTTTTTTTATTTTATTAAGGGTATTTTCGTCCTTAGGGGAATATTGTCATTTGTTTGATAGTTTAGGGGGACATTATCACAATTAAAAATTTGAGAGAAACATTATCAACTAAGTAATAGTTTGAGGGAGATACGTGAACTTCTTCCTATCATTTTTATACGGTGCATATTTTTTGTTTTAGGTTCACAATTCAAACTCGTCGGATAAGAATCATAAAATACCGGCCCGGCCACGCGGGAAGCGAAAAGCCCACGTTGAGATTAATTTCCTACATGACACTTAGCTATAAGCTTTCTATCGCACGCACTCCAACTGTTTGAGACGTTGCCTGCACCAAAACTCAGACACACGAAAAATGATACCCAAGCCACTGCGCACGATGGGCACTGGGGCCGCTATCATCGTTGGTGGACTAGTAACTCTGAATCTCGCTTCCTCTGCCACCATCAGAGCGATTCGTCTCACCAACGAAGCGAAACGGGTAAAACTCAAAAGCGAAACCCTCTTCGGCTCCAATACTTTTTTTGTTTCCTCTTTTGGGAGTCCCATTTTCTTGGTGCGGTTTTGGTGCAGAAAAAGGTGGCGTCGCCTTGTGGGCTTTGCAGAGGGAAAGGGTTTTATATATGCAAACTTTGCAAAGGAAATGCCACCATAGATTGGTCGCCTTTGTATGACCCAGTTGCCATCAACCCCTGCCTTTGCCCTACTTGCGATGGAAACAGGTTGCTCTATGATTTTTCTTTTATTCTTTTCAGTAATTTCTTAATCTTTCTGGAGCTCATTTTAGGTGCTCAGTCAGTCTACAATTTCGTTTGTGCTCCGTTTGGTTACTGAGAAAACAGGTTCCTTTTTGTTCCTTTATATTAATTGGATGGTTAACCCTTCGGTTTGTGTTCGACAATTTTCTAGTAACCAAACGAAGAGTAACAAGCACAATATGTGTGAGTGGTATTTAACGAAAAGTTTGTGGTTTGGCTGGAAAATTGAAACAATTAAAAGCTGTAATCTGCTTTTTGGAACACCGCTTACTAGGCATGGTCTTCGAGCACAAAACCTCTATTGATTCAATAACCATGTTTTGAGAAAGAGTTTTTCCTATTATGCGATGCTGATGTGTTTTTTTTTTCCCCATGTTTTCGCATCACAGGGTACAACGTTGTCTTAATTGTCTAGGGAAGGGCTTCGATTGACTTGCTGAAGAGGGGGTATTGGACTTTGATACTTGCAAGTGAGTTGTATTCCGTGTAGTGGACCTTATATAGTGTTACGTTCAATTGCATTTAAGCTAATACTTCTTTCATCTTTTTTATAAGTACATTAAATAAGACCGAACTACAACAAACGACAACAAAGGGTTGGACAACCCAACAAAAAGTAAAGTAAACAGAAATTAAGAGGGAATGCATAAAATGAATGATGCGGCCTATGATTCCTTGGTAAAACCAAGAAAACTGGTTGCCACTTAAAGTGATTTCATAAGGTGTGGGCAAGAATATGATTAGCATAAGGCCTTTCAGCCCTACCCAAACACCTTTACCGATACAATAGAAATACGGGAAAAGAAACAAATTACAAGGCCAATACAAACAATTAGCCAAATATATAGACCCAAAGAAAAGAAAAATACAAGAAAAGTTTAAATAACCAAAAAGAAAGGCACTAAGTAGATTCACTGGTGGAGGAAGGCATTGTGAGATTGGTGGCAAGCCATTGAACAAGTCGCCGGCGCGTGAACAGTAAGCGCCAGAGATGGGCTCTAGCCAACCGAAAGCCACCACAAAGGGCCGGCTGCAGTGGCGGAAGGCGATGGATAGGAACACGCGCGTCGGTGGAGCACACACGCGCCTGCGAGTAAGATCTAATCACAATGCTTAACTTTTTTACTTCTGTTAGTCATTTACTGATTATGAATTAGAGAAGTCCTTTCCTCCCCCAAGTAACTTTAGTCTCAAAACATCTTATAATCATTGTATAACAGTTAAAAGTGCTCCAGCTCCTAGTTATACAAAAGTATAAGGGTATGTTTGGTTTAGTGGAATAATGATTATCTAGGAATAGGAATGAGTATTATCAAGTATTGAGGACACTGGAAGGGAATGATCATTTATATTCATTCGTTTGATGACAACACATGAATGACCAACTTTCCTAACCAGAATAGAATTAGATTTCAACCAAATTTTCTTAAATACCAAATTTTCTAGTTATTCCCAATGGTGGTGTATCCAAATAATGGAATAGCTAGCTATTCCATTCCTGGGTTTATTCCTAGATACCAAACATGCCCTAAGATTATTATTGGTACACCATATTATCAATTTTGGGCTATTTCAATATTAGTTATGTTTCTAGAGAGTAGTTTATATTGTTTTATCTAAGGTATAGACTATGATGTTTGTGGAAGTGAATCAAGAAGGCAAGGTTCTACTTAATCTAGAACATGGCATGATTTGGATTGGTTCACTCAGGCTTCTTGGTCTTAATGTGGTTTTTAAATCTAGTATCATGTTAATGATCTTGGCCATGATATGATTCATAAAATTCTGTAATGATGCAATGAATTTTTATTATACTGCAAATGATGAACAAAGTGATGTTTGCTGAAGGAAAGTATTGAATGATGAGCTTGGTCAAGAAATGAGTTTATTGAATAAAGTCCTTGTCTCATAGAATGTTATCGGCCCTGTAAATTTGAAATTGCTACATCATCATTTTTTTAGTAAGTAAAATTTCTACATCTCAATCGAACAAGGTCCTGGATTTTCTGAGATATCATTGTCATTCTTGCTTGCAATGATTGAAAAAGGTTGGTTGTTTAGGATCTGGAAAAGTTGTCATTTCACTTCCAAGCATATGCACATTATGTGACATTGTTGGTCTATCTGCTGCATGTTCTTGCACACACAAGAGAGCAACTTGAATACAGCGCATAAGTTCACTTGTTGAACATGTTTCAGCCAATGCTGGATCCATTTACTGCAACCCTCTTCCTTCGTTCCACATATCCCATGCCTAAAGTGTATTGATTTTCAACATTATACTAGGAGCTCAATCCTTAGCAGATGCAATAGATTCTAAAGACAAAATTATAACAAAATCAAAACTTATTGTAGCGACTTAGAGCATTATGATCCAGCTGTTATTTTGGTTAGCCAGAATGCTAAAATGAAAGTAAAAGGAGTTGCATTTGGCTCAGTAATATGGAGAAACATTTGGTGAGTTGCTATAGTGCTCACCAAATTGGGTGAGCATGATTCACTCACTATATGTAAAAATAAAGCATTTTTTAATCTTTTATATTATCTCTCTTCTCCTTGAGGATAAATATTTAAGTGGAACAATGAAAGCGGGTAACTAAAATAAAAAATTGTGAATTTTAGCTAAAATGAAGAGCAAATTTGCTGAGCTAGATTTGAAGCTCTTAGGCCATCTCCAGCAGTAATAGCCAAAATAGCTATTGAAAAAGTACAAATATCTATTTTAGCTCGTGAATTTTCTATAGACACTAACAGATTATTTATTCTCTTATCTACTTTTAATTAAATATTACTGTTCAAAATTTTTTATTGTTTCTTTTTTTCTTTCTCTCTCTAGTCTTCAGTCTCTCTCTCCCCCTCCCTCTTACTGCAAGCTACCAGCCCCATCCCCATCTTCTGGTTCATCTCCTTCTCATCTTCTTCCCTTCATCAAAAAAAAAAATCGTCTATCCTAGCTTAGCAACCCTCCCGAAAACGCTCTCTCTTTCTCTCTCTCTCTCTTCTGGTTCATCTCCTTCTCTTTGTCTCCCTCTCCCTCTCACCGAAAACTGAAGCTAGACGAAATTCCCAAACTCGCAAGCCCCAAAAGAACAAAAACCCCATTTTCCTCAACGAAATTCTCTATGATTTTGATGAACTGTGGTGTATTTGGATGAGAGTTGTGGTGGCTCGTGTTGTCTATGAGTTGGGGTTGAGGATGGTGGTGTGATTTTAATCAGTGGATTTGCTTTTGTTTGGGTGAAGAAGACAAGTAGGAAGCAGAGAGAGAGAGAGAGAGTGAGAAAATTTTTTTAAAAAATAAATTGTAGTGTGAACAGTGAAGAGCCTAAAGAGCCTATTCATTGTTCATTCTAGAACCAAAAACTGTAAATTGCTTACTCTGCTGTAGAGGAAAAAAGAGAGATAATAGTCAAATTTGACTATTTTAGAACATCTGCTTACTCTATTGGAGATGCTCTTACATATCTTATTAGGTTTGAAGAGTGTTTTAACTAATAGAAACTAACATTTTTCTTGCCACTTATGATCTTTGACATCATTACACCAAAGCCAAAGACAGAATTTCATAAAAAAATAAAAAATAAAAAACCGTGCATGGCATGTTCAAGAGACATATAACCATTGTTTTCCATCATCAACCTTCTATTAATACTTAGATGGAATGCTTTTCTCACTTTACCTTCATTTAGAAGCTGCACCAAATATGGAATACATTTGACATTTTCATATAGTATATCTGTCAGCCCACATTTAAAAACACAAACAAGTTACTTACTATGTCGCTACAATTAAATTCATGTTTGCTCGAGATTTATTTCTCCCCAAATATTTTTGCCATGCCAAATCAGAGATCCTAGGATCCATGTTATTGTCCAATAATATATTGGTGGTTTCAAATCTCTATGAATGACGTTTGGAGTACGTATGCAGGTAAATAAGCCCTCAAGCAATCCCTTGAATGATGTGGACATGTTTTCTGCTGTCTACTAAAACCATTTTCTTTCATCTACCATGGGCATACAAATGAAAGATACATAGAGGCCCCCCGCGGGGGCGAGGGAGATTCCTGAGAGTTTTGATATTAATATGACCATTTTCGCATTCCTCTAATCCTTGTCTGGATCTTCTGATAAAGTTTTTTCATTGCAACCTCTTGCCCATCAACCAATGCACTCTTTGAGAGAACCTTGTTGTTTTCATCATTTAAAATTGAATGTTGCCTTATAAACAGGCCCCAAACCACCCTGACCTAGTTCAATCACGTGGAGAAGTAACATGTGGCAGTTTCTATGCTTGAAAAGCTCTTTCCAGCTTGGTTGCACCACCAAGTTCATTAATAGCTGCTGCAGTGGTACTTATTACTTAATGCATGCATCAATAGCTCTGTTCCATGGCTTGCCCGCCCGTGACTCCTTCCTTTCTTACCTGGTTAGTAGAAGCAGAACTTTCCATTTAGAGTGCTGCTCAAATGTTTCAACTGATGCTCAAATATGCCTAGGATAGAGTACCTTGAAAACATCAATCTTTACATTGCAAATAGCGCAATGGCATGACTAGAATAAGAATTAACAGGGAAATCACCGGACCAACCAATGATTAGTCACAGCTGCCTTGTCCTTTTTTTTTTTATAAGTAAAAAGTCAATCTCATTAAAAAGCGTAAGGCGCTTCTAAGTACACAGAAAGTATACAAAAGAAATTTATATTTAGGAGGGGCAAAACGACCAAGAAAGTCACTAAAACTAAAAGACAGGGGAGAGACATACGCCGCCATCCAAAGATATAAAGTTTCAAAGAACATAGATACAATATCCTCCAACGACCTCTCCCTGTTTTCAAAGTTTCTATCATTCATTTCCTTCCACAGATACCAAAAGAGGCACGTAGGAATCATCTTTCACACTGCTGCACTTCTTGGCCTACCAGAGGACCACCAACAGTGAAACAAGTCTACAACACAATTAGGCATAACTCATGACAATCCAAAATGACTAAAAAAAGCAGTCCAAATGGTGGAAGCCATATCGCAATGAAGAAGAAGGTGATCCACAGACTCTCCACTCTTACACATGCAACATTTGTCCACTACTATGACGTGCCGCCTCTTAAGATTATTCAAGGTGAGGATCTTGCCTAAAGTCGCCGACCACACAAAAAAAACCGCCCTTGAGGGAGCCGAATTCCTCCAAACACTTTTCCAGGGGAAGCAGCAACCTTCAATAGAAGCCAAATAACTATATAAAGATTTGACCTTGAACAAACCTCTTTTGGAAGAAGTTGCCTTGTCTTTGGAAGTTGAAACTTCTAGAGAAGTGAATGACATGGAAGATTATTAGTTAAGTCCCGTTTTGGCAATGTGGGCGGGAATTTAAGTAATTGTTGCAGGTTGTTTCAGAGTTTATGGTGAGAGAACTCCCTTTCTCATCAGTAATAACCAGGTTCCCATCTCCCTTGATGGATAGAACTCCAGGGCTATATCCATCAACGGGTTTTCTCAGTTGGCCACCCAAACTATCTTCATATCTCTGTAGTTCATGTATTATTGAATCCCCAAGTAGCAGTTGCTGGAACAACCAAGATTGAAGAACACTTATAGAAAGAGCTTGCTTGATGCTAGAGATGGTGCCTCACATTCAGGATGAGAAGTCTAAACTGGTCTCATGGCCTCATGGTTTACCTTCTGAGAGGTTGTAATGAAGAACCGAATCTGATCCTCTATCTAATGATGATTCTTCTAGGTTAGAAAGCAAAATTACCAAATTATAAATCATGTCAACCCCAAGATCTTGCAAGTTCCACATGCGGTTCAATTTGATTAGAAACTTACTGCACCTAGTCACCCACGATCATGTTTACTTAGTTTACAACTTGTACGAATTTCTCAGAAAGTAAGCGAAAAAAGTTTGCTTCCAGAAGCAAACTTTTGTACCCTTTTCTCTTTCTTTGATTTTTGTTTGTTGCTTCAAGTGTTAATGTCTTCCTAGGGTGGTCGAGCATCTCCTCTGGCAAATATTCTGGCCAAGCACCGGCAGCTCTCAATTGAGAAGGGTCTCGTTTATTTATTTATTTTTTAGATGAATGAGAATTCACTATAAAAGAACTCAAGGATTACAGAACACTCCAGCATGACTGCAGGACCAACAGCAGCATCAGCAGCTTACAGCAACATCTGCACTATCCAGCAGAGCTATACCCAAACCACCAATCATCCGATTCCTATATGTACAAACAGGTATTACATCAACAAATCCAAATCAACAATTTATCTTATAAGTCTTCACAGCTCCCAGGAATATCCTTATCGGTAAATTATATCTTCTGCATAATTCCACATTTTCATTTATCAGACTAAATCTTCCTTTTGCCATACTCGTTGATCTGAGAAGGGTCTCGTTTCGGCTTCAAGTGGTGGAATTTCTTCTTCCTCAAGAAACAAGAAAAAAGTAAAAACAATAACAAAATATTGACGTTGTCGAGATTTGTGCAATACGTTATCACATGGCACAGAGGATCCTATTCCCACGTAATGGGACTAAAGATGCAGAGAAGCTTATCTTTAAAAGATTTTTTTTTTTATATTTTAGGATTCTGGAATAAGTTATTTTATGTTTTTTTTTTTTAATTGTATACACATCATGATAGGTTATCTAAAAATGTTAACTAACATGACAACATATTCAGGTGTCACATATACAGGTCCATTAAACCTATAAAATCTAATATTCCCTGTAAAATAACTCCTTATCTATTTTAAATGAAATGAAAAAAAATCTTGATCCAATCATAAAATATATCTTCTTTCTTTTCATGTATTCCCGATATGCGAGAGACCATGGGCTGAGCTCCTTTATCTTTCCATTTATTTAAGGACATAAATTTCTTTAAAATTAGGTCCAAAGAATTTTTTCCAACACCGTATATAAAAATATTATTTGAGAAGCACATGATTTTTTTTTTAAGAATTATTTAAAAATCATATAATTTTCATATGCTTAAAATTATCACACCAACATTTGTCGTAATGCACCTGGTTGAGGAATGTAAATCCTAATCGTCCACATAAAATCGAACGAATCCATAAATCACACTGGTTTTCTTATGAATCCCTTTCGGTTGAAAAACAACGTTGATGAAGACGTGTACCGACTTATCTCTTTAAATGGCACCCACCCAATCACTCAAATCCAATGGAAGAAAGCTCACTTGTAGAGATGGCTATTACTACCACCGTACCACGTAATTTTCTCAATGGGGACAAAGTTGGAAAATTAGAAGTACACAAATTTTCTTCAACTTAGGTCAGAGAAAATTTGTTCCAACCCCCTCAACAAAATAATAAAAAATATGTATGATAAAAAAAAAAAAATCTTTCAACCTACTTATGAAAATACAAGAAAGGACAAAGCAAAACAAACAAAAAACAAAGCAAAAAAAAGTTTTTTTTTTTTTTTAAGTGGGTGAATTTGTGTATATATGAATTTTTTTTTGTTTTTGTTTTGTTCTTTCTTGTATTTTCATAAATGGGTTAAAAAAAATATTTTTTTCATAATTTTTATCTTCTTTTTTTTAAAGGATTGGAGCAATTTTTTCTAACCAATTAGAATAATGCCAAACTTTTTTTATTTTTATTTTTTTGGTTAAAAAAGAGGTCGTGAAGTTTGAGATATTAATTTGGGTCAACCTTAACGTGCACATTCTTCGACATATTCATTTATTAATTTATTTATTTTGTGGTTGCCTAACATTCTCCAGTGCTACTCATGTCTGCCTAGAGTGAAGAGGGTATTCCTTCCTTCCAAACTAGGGGTTGGGTGGAGTGAAACGAGGTTGTGTATTGCATGATGTAATGGGTGCCTTTATTTGAGAAGGTATTCTGGTCACACTCTGTTTGGATATTCTCTCACATGATTGTTATGCCTTGTTCAGGACAGTTTTATTGCATGTGATCATAATTTTGAACTAGAAATGATACTTCCATTTTTTTTAAAAAAAAATTTTTCTCTTTCTTGAATATTATTTGTACTATCTTATTTTTGCACGTTGATTTATTGTGCCATTTGTGATTTGTGTTTCTGCTTTAACATATTTTAACCATTTTACACAAATTTTTGTATAGGATAGATTTAGCAAATGCACTTTTGGGATTACTAATTAATTTGATATGACAGTTTTAATTAATTTTTTTAAAATTTTTGATTTTTTAGTAAGAATTTATCTAATAGTTAGTTTGAACTGTCACGTCAATATTATGAACTAGCTATGTAATAAAAATGTAGTTTTTAATATTACTTTTTGTGCTTTTTTTTTTTTCTAATATTTTTAAGCGAATTTGGCCTTAGAAAGAGCATACCAATTAGAGCCCATTCCATAAGGAACTTTTCCTTTTGTCAATTTTATGAAAAGCTTGTATCTTTTAGATGATCTTTATAAATGAGTAATGATATATACTACATTTTTATTCAACAATTATCTCACAATGTTAACGTGATAGTTATAACTAACTCTTTTTTCTTTTTTTCTTTTTTTAACAAAAATTAATCCAAATTTCAAAGATTGATTAGAACTAGCGCATCAATATCTTGAGATAAAAATGTAGCTCTAATGTTACTCTTTTAAATAATATAATTATTACTTCTTCAAGTAGTTACAACTTCCCACACTAACAAGGAACTTGAAGTCATTTTATAGTTAAAAATTTATTTTATTGCATCTAACAAAATACATAGTATCACATCATTTAAAAATTTTAAATGGCATGGCAAACTATTCTCTATGTGGCAACATATATATATCATTAGATGCAATGAAATAAAATATTGATCATGAAATGACTCATCTCAATTTTTAAGTGAAATAGAAATAATCATATTCTCACACCTGTCAAAAGCTACAATAAGAGGACAATGAGTCATTTTATAGTCAATATTTTATTTTGTTTTATCAAACATTGTATATAATGTTATATCATTTAAAAATTTTAGATAACATGACAACATATACACCATGTGGCATTTTTTACACCGTTAGATAAAACAAAATAAAACTTTGACCATAAAATATATGTTATCCATTTCGAGTAAAATTGAGAGGATCATATTCCTCAACCAAGCCTTTAAAATATTTATAAGCTTACATTTATGAAAGAGAGAATTGATGAGCTTCTTGTTGATAGTGATAACAATGAACACGAAAGCCATTAGGATTAGAATCAAGTTACTGTAAAGTAAGGTGTAGGATTATAAAAAAAAAAAATGCAATGACAATTTTACTTCTCACTTTACGCTAACTAGCTCATCTCCATTTTCGTTTGGAATTGAGAGGATCCTAGTCTATAAGTTTAACTTTTAAAATTTTGAAAACAAGTGAGTATTTATTAGGAAAACATAAATGCTAACAATGATATTCCTTATGCAAATAGGATTTGGCTTAGGTATTGTGTGTTGTAGTTTTTTTTTTTTTAAAAAAAAAATTATGATTGAGATTTAATTTAAAGTTTTTATAAGAAAGAGAGAAAGTAAAATTAAATTTCAACCATTGAAAAAACTATAGCACCAAAGCCAAATCCATGCAAATATATGTTCCTTTATAGTTGCACCACAGTTAGTACTCATCCTTCATCTCTAATGATCCATACATCCATTGAGGTAACTTTTTTTTTCTTTTTAATGGTGTGTATTAGGAATGCTATTTTAAACCAAATTGTAAAAAGTATATCGTTTGGAAGTGAAAACGTAAAAAAGATTGTATTTTCAAATCGCATATAAGAGGATTCGTTTTTAAAAACATACTATTTGAAAAGTTAAACTACAATTTTAAAAATTAAATCGCGATTTTACTAAACGTTTAATTACATTTTTAAAATCAAGGTTTCAAATCCCACTTCTTACAAATTGTTATTTTGAAGTCGTACTTTTTAAACCCGCAAACCCAAATAATATTGGATCCCAATCCTCTTCATTTTAGTTGGTTCCTTACTTTTAAAGGGGCAAAGTTGTCTTTTCACTTTTTTGAGACAACTATACCCCTTTAAACTAAGGAATCGGTTCCTCTTCATTTTAGTTGAAATGGAGAGGATCCTTCTCCAATAATATTGGGGACAATTTTTTTAATTCTTCCTTCGCAATAAATGGTTGACCATCTTGGATTACTTTCAAGAATCTCTCCAATGGTATTTAGCCGGCATGATTTTTTTTTTTATTTTTAAAATATTCATTTTGGTCATATTTCTAAAAGAAAAAGAATATTAGGTATGTTTGGCAAAATGATGGGCAAAGGATTGGGTTGGGGTTGAGGAATTTTTAGTTTTGATGTGATATAAAGTAGAAAGAATATTATAAATTTTTTGTATAAAAAAGTGGAAAAAAAAATTATTTTTTAGTGAATTTTTTATTTAAATAGTAATAAAAAATGTTTGATGTAATATAAAAAGTGATTAATGAAATATAAAAAGTTGAATTTTTTTTTTCTTGGTTTTAAAAACCCAATCCACAAACAAACCTTTGCCAAATAAGGCCAATTGTATATTTTCTTTTTCTTTTTTCTTAATCGTAGAAATTTTCCTTTCATTTTTCCACACTTCTCTCTCCTCTATTTTCATTTTCTATTGTATGACTTAAGAGGACACGTAATTCCCTTGTAACTCTTTCCTCATTCGATTAAAAAAAAAAAAACACGTACTGAGTTGACGTTAATATGCTTGGGCCTTGGCACATAGGTTTCCCAACTGGAGAAAAGGACAAAAATGGGGGTTTTGTCGTTACAAGGAGGGTCTCTTTCCTTTCACTTGTAAAATGCCCTTTATCTGCTTCAATTATTTTTCAAATGCCCCTATGAAAGCCTCAAAAATAAAATGGGTTTTTCTTTTCCTGCAAATTCCTATGATCCCATTTTGGACTTTAAAGAAATGATTCACTACATTTTAGCTTTCATCAGTATATTTTACTTATTATTAGTATTTTCTTTTCTTTTTAATTAAGGGAGGATTAAGCATGCCAACTTAGCAGAGATTTACGCGACTGAAATGGACGTTAGAATGCAAAAAAACATTTATCTTTAAAACAAAACTTAAGTGAATATTATATGGTACAACATAGGTGAAAAAAATTGAAGCAATAGAATTTGATAGATAAATTTAAGGATTTTGTTTAGGTTCTGTAAAAAAAAATATAGTATATATATTGTAGTTTTTTTGGCGGTCTGGATTTAGTTTCAAATATTTTTATGAAAAAGAAAAAAAGTGGAATTAAATTTAGACCATATTTTTACGGCACTTAAGTCCAATTTTAAATTTAATAATTTAATAACTTATGTGGCAATTGACATACGTATCACATCTATGGCCACATAAGTTTGTACAAAAATTATAATATTTCATAGTAATACTCTTGCTCACAAAATTAAATTTAAATGAAGAGTGCACACACAACATGCATTATCTTTTGTGCTTTCGGCTAAAATAGTGGGCCTTATCTTCACAGCAGAGAACTCACTTGTCAACCATATTTTTACCATTCGAACAGATTTTTTTTGAACAAGTTATATCAAAGACCTAGCCTTAAGAAAAAAAATAAACTCATTAAAAAACTAGGAAAAGAACCTAATGAAAGATATTTTTTTTAATCCCTCTTTTTTTTTTTTTTTTCTGTTTTAATTTAAAGTAGAAGATGATATGATATGAAAATATATAAACTAAGACGAAGAGAATCCAAATATATATATATATATATATTTCTCTTATATTTTTCTAATTTTTCATTTATTATTCCTTAATGGCTTCTTAAACTACACAAAAAGCCATTCAAAAAATAAAAAAAATAAAAAACCAAACAAACAGGTTCATGTTAAGACGTATAAACACATATACACACTTGAATCATTATTAATTATTTACATATAAACACATAGACACATTAAAAAAAAAAAAAAACACATTTTTTAGTCTAAATTAAATTTTGTAACATTTAAAAATTTACGTAGCTATATATTTATTATTTAAAATCTAAGTGGGCAAAAGAAAGAAGTTCTCTCTGGAACGAGGACACATCACATGAATCCCGCGTTGACAACTCTCTTCCCATATCAAATCAAATCAGTAAACCCACCGCAGAAGATGGCAGTACTTCAATTACAACAAACTCCAATGGCAAACTAGTCTCTTTCTCTCTCTAATCCAAAACGGAAAACACATGAGGGATATGGCAAATTCACAATTGTCACAAAACCTGAAGCCCAAATTACCAACTCCGTAGTCTCCACTCAACTATATATAATATCAGACTCATGCTCAGACACTGTGTGTCCAACATGAAAGAACTTTGCGTTCTGTATCAACAAAAGAGGACAAGCAGCAACCAAGCCTCCAAGAAGGTGAAGCTTGTGTGCGCGAGTTTTCACGGCTCGTTCCATCCAAGACCTCCCTCAGGATTATTAAATACGGTTAATAGTAACACCCTGATTAATTACTGATTAATTAAACTTGACGGTGCTATAAACCATCTAATTTTTCATCAATCTCTTAACGGAAGACTTGCCAACTATCAATATAAACACATCAAACCAATTAAAACGTGACACATGGATAAGAACATGTCTCTTGTTCCCATCTATGACACGTAAGCAATGTGTCTTCCTCAATACAACACATAAAGCAACTTATGCTATGTCATTGCCATGTGTATTAAAAAAAAAAAAAACAAGGGGTGGAGCTCCACCCCATTGCCACCCCCACCCTCACCCTCACAAAAGGAGGGAAATGGTAGCTTTAAGGATGACAATTTTTGACACGACCCGCGAACCTGACACGAATACGACACGAATTTTTCGGGTTTGGGTTTAACTTAACGGGTTATCGGGTCAAACGGGTTGACCCGTTTATGACCCGGTAAATTACCGGGTCAGACGGGTCAACCCGCCGGGTGACCTGGTAACCTGTTAACAAACAAACCAAAAAAAAAAAGTGAAACGCATTAAGTCCTTAACCTTAATCAGTGAATCAGTGATACGGTGATACTGATACCCATTTCACAATTTCTCAGACACGCTGACGCCGCCCCTCTTTCTCAGACACGCCAGCGACGCCGCTCCTCTCTCTCAGACACGCCGGTTTCGCTCGCTGCTCACCTCACGCCGACGCCGGTCGGGACTCAAGCTGCCACGTCTCGACTCTCGATCTCCCTGTCTCTCTTGCTGCTCCTCTCTCTCAGTCGATCTCCTCATCTCCCTCTCTCTCTAACGGCCTCTCAGCCTCCCTCTCTCTCTCTCCGACAACTCCGGGCTGCGGCGTTCCGTTCGGTTTCAGTCTTCAGAAATCAGATTATCAGAAATTGAAAAGTCTGGCTAATTTTTTGAGTTTTTTTTTTTTCTTCATTCGGGTTAGTCGGATCTAGTAAACCCGACCCGGAAGGCACGATCCGGCAACTAAACGGGTTGCTGGGTCGTGTCGGGTGACCCGTTTATTAAACGGGTCGTGTCCGGGTTTACCCTTAACGGGTTAGCGGGTCAACCCGAACTCGGCCCGTTAACCCGTTTTGACAACCCTAAGTAGCTTCACTCCCATAGTGGGGGCGATGGGGGTGGGTACCCCCATGTGTTTGGGAGTGGAGCTGCCTTTATAGAGGGATACTGACATGACACAATTTGCTTACATGTTGCGGTGACAAGGACACATTACTTACGTTTTGCAAATAGGGACTAGTGACATGTTCTTTTGTCATGTATTGCATTTTAATTGGTTTGACGTGGGTATATTGACAACTGACAAGTCCTCCATTGAAAGACCAACAAAAAATTATATGGTTGGCTTTATTTGACACAAGGAGAAAATTCAAATGTTTAATTATCAAAATTAAAATCTTAGGTTCTTATTTGTCCCATGAGTAAAATTCAGGCTCCAGTCCTATGGGACCTTTTTTTTTTATATATATATAAAAAAAAAAACTAATGATATCCATTTGAAAATGTGGACACAGACGAGAAGCATGGACCAACATCTGAAGTGCTTTTCGATAGGGTGTTCTAATGTGCTGCCAAAAATTGACATTCGAGAGTCGAGAGCAACATTCTTTCTTTTTTTGTTTTTAATTAATCGAGAGCAACATTCAAAGTGTATTCAATTGCTCGTTTGAACATCCAACCTTACAAATCGAATCCTAAGAGCAGCGTTTGAAGCGTGTTCGAAATGATGCTCAATGTAAATTCCAATGTCAAAGTAAACATTTGAATTCTGCCTGTGCCTCCCAATTTTTAAATTATTTTTCTAAATATTATATTTTTAATGAGATAAACCCTTTAAAATTAAGTTTAAAATGTAATTTGATGGATCTCGAGTAGTGCAGTGACGAGTTGGCATGGAGAGCATCTCCCATACTCGATAGGAAGATAGCACGAATGAAAATAGATGATTGTGAATTTGGTTGGGGGCAAGACGTGAAGCATTAGAGAAATAAGCAATTTGATTGTAGTTTTGTTTAAGTTATTAGTATTTAATTTTATGTTTTATTATTTTTTAGAGTTGTATTGTTTTATAATTCAATAATGGGCTTGGCCCAAAAGTTAGTCAAATTAAAGTTAGGGTTTCTGTAAGAATCTATTTAAGTGCTCTTTTATACTCACATGAAGATAGTTTATGATTTTGAGTAAACAGAAGTTTTTTTTTAGAGTTGTGATTACTCTTCTCCTGTGGTGAAACACAATTCTTCTGGTGTGACGTTAAGTTTATCTGTTTGGTGAGACGTCAAATCTTTATCTTTCTTTTGTTCTTGATCCGTGCTATGTCAAGACGAGTTAAGGAGTTTGCAATTATATCATTACATCTTTTTTTTTTTTTTTAGAGTAATGCTAGAAACTCATTTTTACTTTACAATTATTTCATAACGTGCAAGTCTCAATCAACTTTTAGATTATTCATTGTTAAAAAAAGAAATCAAAAATTAATTGAGATTGTCATATAAGTATTATAACATAATTATAAGATAAAAATATGATATTTATCATTACTCTTTTAAGTGTTTATGATTAATAAGGTCTCTGATTTTTTTTCACTTGAATTTATAGGTAAATTTTTTTTCATATAGATATATATATATAAAAGAGTACCATAATATTTGAATTATTGCTTTATTGTGTAAGTTGAATAATTGACCTGAGGCTGAAATACAATATATTTTTGATATATTTTAAGTGGTGATTAGTCAGATATATATTAATTATATGTCGTGCTCTATTGATTAATCCAATAGATCTTTGGAAGAGACTTATTCAGCCCTCTAGGTCAAGTAAATCACATGGTTGGAAACTTCAATTATGTTTAGTTATTGAGTTATATGTGAGATAAACAACGAACAATCAACTCTATTATGTAATTCTCTTAGAAATTATAAGTCACATCTAACAAAGTTTTTGCTTCAAATTAGATTAAATGAATTTTTTTCAATCTAATTTATAAAATTGCTACGTGTTCTCTAGCATGTTTTTACATGCATTTTTTAATAGAATTTCTCTCAACTCTTTTAATAATATTAAAAAAGCATGTAAAAATAAAACGCATATGAGAGTTTTATAAATTGAGTTAGAGAAAAACTTTGTACAACAAATTTTGTTACTTTAAACTAATCCATTGTTTCTTTCTTTTTTTCTTTTTTTTTGTTGTATGCATCCCTTCAATGGGTTAAATGTAAAGAATAAAGATCCATTAGATTCATTGAATATGAATTTATCAACACAAATGCTTGCCATGAGAGATAAGGATTTAGCTCAAATTATAAGTGATTTTGTGTAGTTATTGGATGTCCTCGATGGAGCTCACTTACTCAATCTTGTATTCACACAAATTAAACTATATAAAAAGTCTTTCACAATTATCTCATAATTATAAGGATAATTGCAGAAGGACAGTAATTTCTTCCAATTAAAGTTGGATTTCTCAAAATTCAATAGTCATATTAACTCTCATTCTACTATCTAGGAACCCAAACATTAAATTTGAAGAATTTAATATTAATAGATGGCACTTGTTATGTATTAGAATGAGTTGAATAAAATTTTCTGACCTAAATTAAAAGAAATTTCTATTTATTGCAGAAAATTTCCAATCAATTACCTTGTTGAAACTATGGTCAAACCCTTAATATCAATAATTTCCTCAAATTCAAAAATGAATGTTTGAGAAATTGTATTACAATTTACAAACCAATTCACCTAAGGAATTTGATGAATTTTCAAACAGTAAGAGTTGGAGCAAATCTAGGACCGACAACTGCTACATAAGTTAATAATCGAAAAGCTCTCCCTTTCCCATTGGGGAGCGTTATCGCCACGCTCCAATCCAAGCGTATCCCATGGTCACACACATGAGACACCCTTCAAATAGAACAAAACGGCGCCGACTTGTAATAATAATAATTCAAAGTTCAAAACAAATAGAAAACTGTGCACCACGAGCGAACCCCTTTCCTCCACGTCAGCTCACACCTTTATATACGTTGGCCCTATTTAGCGTTTCTCATTTTCTCTCCCCCCCCGCCCCCGGGTCTCTCTTTCTTAGGGTTCGTCACCGAATCGAATCGGATCAGGAAGTGTTTGTTTCCAGAGAATCCGAGAAGATTTAATTCTTCAATCGGCTTCTCTGACTTCTGGTAAATCCCTCTTACGATCTCTGATGTTTGAATCCTTTTCGGGGTACTATTGTAGTCGGATCTGCGAGCTCTTGTTGTGTATCTTGAGGGTGGTTGTTTGTACGGATCGAGGTTTTGTTTGAGGGGGCCGGTGGTATAGTTTGATTTAAAATTTAAACTTTGTACCGCTTAGGGTTTCGGGGTTTTTTGAAAATAATTTGGGGTTTGAACTAGTTGTTCAGCTGAGGGAGTGGGGTAAATAGGTTTGTTGGGAATTTTGTTTTGCTGCTTTGTATGAGCTCAATTTGTGAGAATTATAGTGGATTCTTTGCTTAGTGCTTATAGTGGTTTCTTTTTTGTTAATTTTTTTTTTTCGAGATTTTTCAATTTGTTGTGAAATATTGGGTGGTTTTTTGTTTTTGTTTTTGTTGTTTTTGGTTAATAGCAGAAATAGCTATTTCGCAAGTTCTGCATCTTAGATTGTGTATTGTATTAAATTAAAAGATTTTTATTCAAAACACAATACCGTTTTGCTGGTTATGCGACTGAGAGCATAGGTTTCTGATACCAATAGTGATGTATTTTATTCAAATTATGAAACTTTAAGATGTTTAGATTGCGCGTGTGTTTTGGGTTGAATTAATTTAGATTCATGGTAATATTTACTCTCCAAAGGCATGAAGTCGTTAAGTTTGCAGAAACAGTGTCTTTATGTTTGGGAGCGGTTTTTCCACCTTTGTGTTGGTTTCTCTCTCTCTCTCATTAGTACATCTCTTCTCGAGACAGCTGCAAAGTGCAGGATGGTAGTTCTATCCGTTGGCACATAGAAAGGGTGCTTTTAATTGTCGCATATGTCTTCGCGAACTGTGCTCATATATGAGTTATGAAGGTTTCTCGCCCATGAAATTTTAGTCAGATAAGCTTTACAAGAGGACCTTATTTTGCTACAAATGAGGATAGAACTGGAAAAGAAGACTCATATATAGTACCTCCGAGTTCCCAAATATCAGTATTGCAACAACCCAAAGAGGTTACCATGGGTTTAGTGAAGTAGAAGGCCAAGGAGGATCCAGGTAATGGCAATTTTGTAGCAAAGAATGTGGATTTAGACAGAGCTTAAATGGCTAAAAAAGTAAAATTGCTTGGCCGATCTCAAGTTGGAAATAAAAGCTTGTTGAGTTGAGTAGTCTTCTTTGAGGCTTACCTTTTATTTCTCTATCTGCCTTGTGTTGTTGAAGTGATTTTAATCGAGATAGAAATTGGAATTGGAGAATGGAATTTTCTGTAAATCGTCATGTGACTCATTATTTAGAAAATGCTACTCTGATTAAGACCAAATTTATCTCTGACATACTATTTTGAAAGAATGGCGCTCAGCTACCGTCATTTGTTTATGCAATGCAAGTTATGGCTGTACTCCATTTTCAACAGCCGAGCCTTTATATTGGATAGGTAACTCAAGTTATGCAAGTGCATTCCTAGAACGCAAGTTGGCTTGCGACACTTAGTTTATTCTTTCCTTGCCTAAGGCAATGTTATCCTTTCAAGGTTTTATGTCCTGAAAATTGTTGCGCAAAGGATTTACATTGCTACTGTAGTGTGGTAGTCTCTCATCCTATGATCAATGTTCTTTAAGCCAAGCATAAAAGATGGTTTCTTTGTATCTGAAAGACTTTGGTGGGAGTATCTGATAATGCATGCATATAAAAATATTACTGAGATATCGGCAAAGTTTATATAGACTTTCTTGTTCTTATTAATACTTTTCTGGTTAATAATATTTCTTGGACCTCTGCAATTTTGCGACCTTATCATGTACTTATGTATGAAGTTGTTTGTATTATGTGTTATTTAGGGTGAGTTGTTATGTGTATTTGGTACTTTTGCCTATGCCTGCACGGCACTAAACATTTTTCATGTGCCAAGTAGTATAGTTAATTATTTTGATTCATATTTTTACAGTTTTCAATCAGTCTGCTGCTTTTTGGGAGGTGTCATCATTCTTGCTGGTTTTTTTGAGAGATTTCAACATGCCAAAGGAGAGAAGGGACCGTTCCGTGTCTCGTGATAGGTATTGGGCATCTCCATTTTCATGCAGCTCTAGTTGTGCAAGACGATCCTCACCAAAAATTCCATTAGAAACTAAGGAAAGTTTAAACGAATGGGAAGAAGCTAGGTGCCCTGTCTGCATGGAGCATCCTCACAATGCGGTTCTACTAATATGTTCATCTCATGAGAAGGGATGCCGCCCATTCATGTGTGACACAAGCTATCGCCACTCAAATTGTCTTGACCAGTTCCGGAAGTCAATTGCAGAAGACTCATCAACAATGCCAGGCCAAGATGACACTCAACTTTCGACCACACACTTGTCTCCTAATGAGACTTCAGAATCAACAGTTACTGAGGTGCAAGAAGAAATAAGTGAGGAAGGGCACCCCACTTTGCTCCCCAGGTCTTGTGAGAATCAGGAGCAGCAGAAGTTGTTCTGCCCCCTCTGCCGTGGACAGATCAAAGATTGGATTGTTGTGGAGCCTGCCCGTCGTTTCATGAATGCAAAATCAAGAAGCTGTGCCTGTGAGACATGTAATTTCAGTGGCACCTATACGGATCTCAGGAAGCATGCTAGGCTTGAGCACCCCCTTGTGCGGCCGTCGGAGGCTGACCCTGAGCGACAGCGTAGTTGGAGGAGGTTGGAGCGACAGAGGGACCTTGGAGACTTGCTCAGCACACTTCAATCTTCATTTGGAGAGGACAGGGGTGACGACAACATTTTACCCATTGATGATGGTGGTTGGCTGACTGTATTCTTTCTCATTCGAGTTTTTCGACCTGGATCTAGTCCAAGAAGCGGCAGCTGGTCTGGTAGCTCAAGAACTAGAGCACAGCTGAGCATTAGAAGAAGATCCACCCGACTTTGGGGGGAGAGCTATGAGGGTGAAACTGGATCTTCTTCCAGAGATGAGGAAAATGACTCTTCAGATGGTGGCTCAGGTCCTTGGAGGCGCCGGTTGCGGCGGAGGACAAGCCCAGATGATCAACAATGATTGCAGAACTTGTGGGATCTGTTTGATTGATTTTGTCTAAAGGTTTCAAAAGCATTGCTTTAGTTTTGTGCAGCTCAGTTGCCAGTTACTTCACTTATTATTGATATTGCAACAAAAAAAAAAAGAAAAAGAAAAAAAATTAACTGCTTATGTTGTCTGCTTCAGGTAGCCAGAAGGGAAGAATTGGAAGATCTTTCACTTTTGCATCGGAATCTGTTCTACAGTTCGTGGGACAGTTTTGATTGAAGCTGCTGGGGTGTTACTTAAAAAGTGGACAAATTGTAATTTATAGAGACGCTTTTAATTAAATCATATTTCTTTCTCTAGCAGCGTTCTTTCTTTTTGCCGTCTTTCTGCTGCAGTTATATCAAAGCTCCCCTCTGAACTATCAAGCTTGTAATAAATTTGTTAATTGTTGCTTTTAAAGAATTGCTACCTTGGGCTGTTGCTAAGGTCGGTCTCATTACCCGGCAGCAGTTCAGGTGTTATCATCCATGCTCATGTTGGTCGTTCGGTGCTTGAAACTTGATTTCTCTAAAAATTACTATTGATTCGACTCGGAGATTGACCTGTTAAAGACTTTGCGTTTGATTTTGATGCCATCTTAGCTGCTCCAACTAATGGATCTGTCTAAACTAGAGCTGCCTATGATACTACGGCCCCGAGCTTATTTATACTTAATTCTATTCGGATAATTTGGCGGTACTTAAATGATTTATTTATTTTTTGTTTTTTAATAATAGTTGATTCAAAGGCCTATTCCACGGCACGACATAAAATGGATTATTTCTATTTTATCTATTTCACGACTTAAAATTAGGGATTTCAATTTGAATTTGCTTGTTTAAGTTTGAGACGTGTTGAAGTATGGATATAAGATTATAAAAATCAATTTAATTTCATCTATTTAATTAAATATGTCAAATTTTTTAATTATAATTATTTAATTTTACGTTGCGTTCGTGTCGAGTTTGTGCGTCATATAAGAAGTTGTCTATTATTATGTTGAGTTTGGATCGTGTTGAAACTTGTTTATAAAACTATATAGGTTAATTCTAACTCAACTTATTTAATTAAACATATTAGACTCTTCAATTTTAATTCTTTAATTTTTCATGTTGAATTCGTGTTGAGTTCACATATCGTATCAAAATTTGTTAGTCCCACCTAAAATCTTGTGCGACTGATGTCACAAAAGATTTAATTTTAATTGGGTGCCATAATGAAACTCTTACTCAATTTCAAACATCAGCTAGAGAATGAACCGAGAAAAATTAATCAACTTATCCACTAGATCTGAATTTAAAATATTTTTGGCGGCATGTTAATTAAGGAGCCACTCTATTTATTAACTAATTAGTAGTGAAACTTAAAAGGGGTTTTTGTGTTTTTTAACCATCTTTCCTTCGCTTGTTTGCTGGAATTGAAGAACGTTAGTTAGTGACTAGTGAGTGAGAATCATATCGCGAGAAACTGCGATAAATATCGCGTATTTCTTTCGAAAACACCCGTGAAACTCGCAACTCGTTCACAATCCGGAGTCGAACTCAGTGAGTATAACGCCAGCCTAGTTACGAATCCGCAGCCTATAATATATATTTTTTTTTGTAAGTTAAAATTTTAAAAGTTGTGGAAGCATTATTATGTCTGCACGATCATTGCCAGCGTGTGCTTTCAAGCATTTTCCCAATTTTGCTTTGGTGCGTTATACCTCCAATTCTTTCATCTAACTCCATCTAACCTTTTAATGTTTTTTAAAAATAAAAAAATTAAAAATTAAAAATTAAAAATTTTTACATTTAAATTTGATTGGGAGTTTGATGTGAAAGTTGAAAAAATATACTTTCCCAAAAACTTTTTCTTTTTCTTTTTCTGTTTTCCTCTCTGGCCGGAGATGGATCTCTGAGGTTCACATCTCTCTCTCTCTCGCTCTCACGCTTTCTCCGATGCACTGAGAAGGAAAAATAAAGAAAATATAATCTTTTTTTTTTTTTTGGGTGTGTTTTTGGGGTTTTATATTGGATTGTTTAGAGTGTTGTGGAAATGGAGCCAGAGACGACCTCGAACTCGGTCTCTGAAGGCAATGGGAACGACAAGAACTGCGAAAGCCAGGTGGTGCTGAACGTGTATGATCTCACCCCACTTAACAATTACACGGTTTGGTTCGGTCTTGGGATCTTTCATTCCGGTATTGAAGGTTTGTCAGAAAAGTATCTGATTTTGTGGCTTCTTTGTTTTTCTGCTTTCTGGATTGTTTTGGTGATTTGGGAGTTGGTTTAATTTGTTTTTTTGTTTTTTCGCATTTAATTTTCTTCTTTTTTCTCAGTTTATTATGCAATATATTTGGTTCTTGTTTTATCTCTTCTTTTTCCCCCTTCTGGTATATTGCTTTGTGGACAGTGGATTTGCTCAAAATCATTATTCGAATAGTCCTTTTAATTTAAGTTTATATCTTTTTATGTATGGAATTGAATTAATTGGTCTAAATTTGATTCGGAAATCGTGGGTGCTATCTTTTGATCTGAATTGAGTTGTATGCAAGTGCAACTTTTGGTGAATTGAGTTGTACCCAAGTTTTAGCATGCTTGATTAACATGCTTTTCATTTGTTTATGATGTAGTGGTTAAATGTTTAAAGTATATTAGCCGAGGCTTGTGCCTTTAAATGTAAAAATTCAGTGAAACACCTCAAAGAAAATGTGAAATATTATACTTTATTTTTAGCGAGAATGACTTTTGGTAGGAAGACAAGGGGTTAGTTCTGAAAATTAAGTCCCGTAGATTAGTAAAAAATTAATTTACCCCAAAAGGACTCAAATTTTTACTCAACTCTAAGAATTTGAAGAAGACATTGTTAAGTTGTCTGAATAGTTCATGAATATGCATTCATTTGGTTCCTAGAGCTTTATTTCCGGATGCAAATGCTCTGGACTTCCTTTCATCTTTTGCTACATAAATTATCTTCCTACGCATTGCTGGCATCCTGGTATAGTTCAGTTGAATCCATTTTATATTCTTAGGGCACTTCTGGAAGCCAGTTATCTTGGGTGATTGTTCAATATTCCTCCATATTTACATAGACCAGAATCTAGAATGCGGACATTGTAATCCTTTTGTCTAACTGCCTACATAGGATGGGTGAGTGTTTTTTCCTTTTGGGTAAATTAAACTCCTCCCCACTCTCCAAACCTACTACATTTGCAACCCCCTTTCTGAACTACAAATTTTTGCAATCAACTTCCGAATTTGAAGAATTTGTTTTAGTGTCTTCTTCCATCAAAATTAGGCTTTAATTTGAATGAAAAAAAAAAAAAAAAACATGGATTGGATGTGCTTCCTTGCTATAGGAAGTGACTAAAATACCCCTCTTCCTATCTAAGAACTTCTTCACCTTCTTTGCCCCGACAGATTCATCCCTTTTTGCTCTTGAGATGATCTGAACAGCAACTTCATACGCTGACACCTCTGCCCCCACATCTTCCTGCGCCACTTCTCATCCTCCAACGCCTCACCTTGTTGGAAAACTCATCCTATCTTCTTTCAAAAGACACAAAATCCTTCTAAAATTACATAGACTGAGATCTCAACTTAACTATACAGTATATTCCCCTGTTTGGTAGCAGAGAAACTAGAGGAAAAATGGGTCTCAAAGAAAAAAAAAATACAAAAGTAATTGAAGTCACACATTCATCTCTGCAAACAAAATATAGACAACTGAAGCTTAAGTAGCACAAGACTAAATTTAGTTAAACAAACCAAACGTTAAGCACAAATCTCACTCAAGGTCTCAATTTAGCCTTGATAGAGACAAATGTTCAATAATTTCTCAAATTGAAAACAAAGAAAAGGAAAATAAAATAAAGTACAGGGAAAACAGGTTTCCAGTTTCTTAGGTTTCTTATCCAAACCACCACATCCTTGCCTGCAATCATTGGCAGCATCACTGACGACCAGAAGCTGAAATTCCCAGTGAGCGGATGGGGAGGTGATGTCAATAAGCTCAAAGTACCGCCCTTAACATCAAAATGCTGATACAAGAAGCTACTGCAGCTCTCTGACTTGCCAATGTTAGCACTCAAGCTATTGCTCCCTCATTGCTCACTCCTGTCACAGCCGGAGCCATTTTCCTCCGACAACACACTGCCCATTGATTCCCAGATTGGATGATCTCAAGCAGTCAGGTGCACATTTGTTACAATGAGGAGAAAGTGTAGCTGATTTTCCGTTTGGGATTGGAAACGGTGATCATGCGAATCAGTTTTTGGGTGAGGATCCTTCTCTATTGATGGATTTGCAAGATAGGATAACTAGAGACAAATGTTAGCCGTTGGATGGGCAGACCGTTGACTGTACAATATGAGATGGTGATGTACCATCAGACCATGTCAGCATTTGGGATGGTTATCCAGATATGCTATGGCACTATGCAGTATAAAGCATTACTAATTAGGACCCTATGTGGACACACAGTAAAAGATATTCATTTAGTGAAGGTCGGAGGTGATGATGGCATTGGAGATGAGATTATAGTTTGCCACTGCCCTGAACCTAATAAAAACCATGAGGGCCATTGTAGTTATTGCACATAGCAAGGAAGCATGTGCAGGGTACATGAGTTTTCCATCCAAAGTAATTTCTGATTTTGATGGAGATCCATTGAAACATATTCTTCGAATGAGGGGATCAATTCTGGAAATTTAAAGTTTAAAGGAGAGATTGAAAATGGAGTGGTAGTCTGGGGAAAAAGTTTACAACCAACTGGATAGAGTAAACATTCTAGGTCTCTTATATATGTTTGAGTTATGAAAGAACTGTCATTTTGAATGTACAGGATTCGATTTGTTTAGTTTGAGTTCCATGTATGGAGTATGTTCAATTAAAAAACAAAATTTTCTAGCTTATGTTTCTTTTTAAATACGTTGATACCAGTGTTTTAAAACTAGTTTTATACAAATCAATGCAAGATTATCAATCTTCTGTTCTGAAAGACTTGTGAGGTATTGATGAGAATTTTCCTTGCAATTTTTTTCATTATAGATTTGTTGCTACTGTTGCTATTCCTTCAAAATCTAATGAACTACATGTCGCAATGTGTACGAACAGTCCATGGTAAGGAGTATGGATTTGGAGCTCATGACTTCCCAGCAAGTGGAGTTTTTGAAGTGGAACCAAGGAGTTGCCCAGGTTTTGTTTACCGTTGTTCTATCTCATTGGGGCACATAAGCATGCTTCCGTCTGAATTCCGGACATTTATTGAGAATTCAGCTTCTGAGTATCATGGGGATACCTATCACCTCATTTCCAAGAATTGCAACCATTTTACAGACGACATCTCGTGGAGATTGACTGGAAAACACATCCCAGGGTGGGTGAATCGGCTCGCCCGACTAGGTATGAAGAATTTTATGTTTACAGAACTTCCATTTCTTTTTTCCATTATTTTATTCCTCTCTCTCTCTCTCTCTCTCTCTCTCCTTTTCTTTCTAGGTGATGGACCAGAATAGTTGCAATCAGCTTCCTTGGTGCAGTTAAGTTTGGAAAAAAAAAAAAAAAAACATTGGGGAAACTTCATTTACTTCCTGAATAATAAGTGGGTTTGCGATCATAATCTATTAGTTCAAAATTTTGCAATGTCAGTATCTCATGTTTCAGTCCCATTTAATTTCACCCATTTTTTTGTTCAAAATGACCCCCTTTTTTTAAAAAAAAAAAAGAAAAACAAAGTGAGAATTCAAAACAAAAAAAAAAAAGTAAAAAATGTCTTGGACAAGCAGTGGGTCACAAGAATTTTCGCTCTCTTTTTTTATTTTTTATTTTTTTTATTTTATTTTTTAAAAAAGGGAACATTTTAACACAAAATGGGTGAAAGTGAAAGGGGCTGAAACATTGGATACTGATATTGTAAATTTTTAAATTTCGAGGTTATGATTGTAAAACCGCTTATACTTTTAGTGGTGTAAGTGAAATATTTCTAAAAAAACATTTGAGCCTTACATCCACTCAAGGCTGTTGGCCCTGCCGCTAAGGGTCATTATAGAGCATTAAGATTTCTATATAAAATTTTCTTGTTGGAACTAAGGTGTCCCTTAAAAAAAAAAAGAAAAATAAATTTTTAACCTACATCATTTGAATTGACTTAGTTTGCTATTCATCAGTTATGAAATAAATGTTATTATTAATGTGTAGGGACTTCAGAATTATTTGTTAGGTTGGTCGTAGTTTGTCATTATCATGTTCTTTGATCTCTCATTTTCCTGGAATGTGAAAGCAGTAGCATCAGCATTGACAATTTGAAAATTTCAGGTGCTTTATGTGGTTGTCTGCTTCCTGAAACTCTCCAAGTATCTACTGTCAAACAGCTGCCTGAATACCACGACTGTTCAGGTGAGCAGTCTCTTTTTGAATATTTCATCTCTATGATTTTGTTCGACTCTGCATCTACTCCATATATTATTCAGTTGTTTCCTTTACTAGTGACATTTGCAAACTTTTTTTTATTTTTGTTGCTGCTTTCAGAAGAAGATGGTACGGAATCTATATCAACCACCACTGCCCGTGAGTCAACAGAAATTGATGATGACCACGAGAAGAGCCTGCTGTCTCCGTTGGCTGTAAGCGGTGACGTGGCCTTTGTTAAAGAGGTACAAAAGTGATACTGAACAGGGGAAGAGAATCGTCGACTTCTGCAACACCATTGTTTGGATTTGCTGCATTTTTATTTTATTTTTTTTTCCATTTTTTTTCCTCATTCAACCACTTTTGTCTTTGATGTTGATTTCAATTGTTTATGAAGTAGAATATAGGTTGTTGTAATTGGTCATTTGTGTACGAGGGTTTTTGTAGGGGCCTTTTTGTAAGTGGAAATTGCGTCTATTATCTGAATATTCTGTAATGTACCACGAGCTTGGAACTAAAAGATGGCTGTTGGCTTCCAATTTCTTGAAGTAATTTGGTGAACTTCTTTCTTGGTTTGGAAAATGAGTGCTGGAAATTGTTCTAAGCAAAAATGTTTTTGGTTTTTTGTGGGAAAAAATCGAAATTTCGTACCTAATGTTTTACGTAATTTTAATTTAATCCAAAAATTTTCGACAATTAACTCTTTGGTATATGACTTTTTTAGATCGATCATTTTGTTTAAAAGATTAACGAAAATTTTGTCGCCCCAGAAACACGAACATCACGTAATGGAAAAGATTACGCCTTCCACCCTTTCTGTGAGGGAGAATGACCCGTCTCTCTCTTCTCATTCATGCTTACCTTTTTCATGAATTATGTGTTTGCTTCAGCCCATAGCAGAGTTTCACAAAATTTACTTTTACTTTTACTGGAATTTTTTTTTTTTTTTTTTTTTGAAATGACTTTTACTGGAATTTGGTAGAGATGTTAGATTTGTAAATATTAAATGGGTGGCGGGCGGGTAGTATCTATATCAGAATTGAGGCAAAATCCAGAGTTACTGTTTAGATGGAATGCCAAAATAATAAATTCCAAACAGCTTGATAATGCCCCAAATAAATGCCATTATAATTCACATATAGTTTATCTTGGTGCCAACCCGCCAAAATAATAATATTAAATACCAGAGACCAGAGACCAATGACAATGTAATGTGTGCATATCACACCCCAAACCACTTTTGTTGCTTAGAACTGTAGACAAATGTTCCCCTCTTGTCTTCTTCTTGCTCGCTTGCTGTTGCTCAAGATTTACAAATTACAACATCTTATGAAGAGCCCCCCTCAAGCCCCAACTTTGAAGTTAGCCAACCACAGATTTCATCCATCTCTTCAGGGATTGTGTAGTGCCCAAGCCTGCATATTCAAACAAAACATTCGTAACACGGCTCTCCCTATTTATCAAAATTAACAATTGCTTCTGCTTGCTGCTAGGAATCTCCAACTACATACCCATTATAGCTTTTGAATGTCACGTCCTGAAATCCACTTGAACTCAGGGCCCGTGAGGATTTGTCACCAAATTTATAAGGAACCACATCATCACCTGAAACAAACCATATCTGCATCATTTCACAAATTTCTACAGCTTAAATCATAACAGCTGCCATGTCAGCGCTTAAACTATGGCAAATCCTTCAGCAATGCAAATAAGCATGACATCTATGGTATTGATGAACATTCTAGCACAAATTGTTTCAAAACAACCACGCAAATTAAAAATATAAAGTTTCTAATTTAGTTAAATTTTCAAAGTCTCGGCAACCAAGAATTTCTAAATATTGAACTACAACAGTATGGTTAGTGTGCCCCAAAGTATGAGCAACTTATCTCCACTTTAAATATTGGGCATGCTTCACAATTAAAAAATAGTTTTTAGAAACTGTTTTAACAGAAAAAGAATATTTAGAAGTTATTTGGCTTTGCTTTGCTGGAATAGACCCCTAAGCCTAATTAAGTAAAAAGGCTGTCGGCATGATTCTTCTGGCTACTAAGTTTTGAACCTAGCTAGATCTCAGCTTGTCTAGCAAGCAAGCCTGGAGGAATTATTAATTGGCAGAGAGTAAGCAACCATCTAAATCCAATTCATATCCCTAACAAAATGGTTCTGCATCAGTCCCCCCTCTACTTAAAGGTAGATGCATATAATTTCAGCTCTTGTATATGAAGAAACCTATAAATGCAAATAAAACCCAAACATTTGAATATGACAAAAACAAATTATGAAAACCTTTGCCATGACAGAGCAAAATGGGCAAGGATGCAGCACGCCTTGCAGCTTCGTCCACCCCTTGTACCTTGTTAGCCAAGGTCCTGGAAAGAGTATAACTCATAACCATAGGTATCAAACTTAATTGCAAAAAGAAACAGTGCAAAATTGAGATGAGTAAGACAGATTGTTGATACAAACTTTGAACAAGGAAGCCAGCCACTCAGGCCAACAACTGCACTTAATTTGGCTGGGTATGGGTTGCCATTCCCATATTTTCCTTGAGTGAAGCAGGATGCAGAGTATAGGGCAGTAGCTGCACCCATACTGAAGCCTCCAAGGCCAAGTTTAACTGTAAAAGTTATACATAGACCGCTATCAAAATTATGAAACAAAAATAACCACACTTCACAAAATTAAAAAACCAAGGTTGCAAGAGGACATCCAATGGGTAATAAATCCATCCAATTTCTTTCTCATAGCATTCGAAAGTATAAATTAGTTTCTAAGAAGATTGGCAGCATAAAAAATGCAGTCATCACTGTCAATGACATAAGAAAACTTAAATCATAATTATTTAAATTAAGAATGGCATGATGAGGAATTTCATATCTTTCTTTAGTCTTTGAAAAATAAAATGCGCTCTTTTAAAGTGATATGTGCACAACAAACCCTAAGGGGTTGGCTCAAGTGGTAAGGGTATTGGTTTTTGTGGTAGTCCCATAAAGTCTAAGGTTCGAATCCCCTTGGGTGCAAACAATTTAATATGGAGGGGGCGCTTTACACGGGTCCGAGTTTACCTAAATGGGGTGAGTACACGAAATGACCCTGCCTTGGAGGAATTCCTCGTCATTAAAAAAAAAAAAAATGTGTTCAACAAAATAATTTAATATGCAAGAGTTCTTTGTTTTCAACAAGTGAAAAATTCATATCCATAGGATATCCCAGTGACCTTTTAGCGTATTGTGAAATTCAAAAAATGATAACCCCATAAACACAATGTTTGTACATATATAATGTTCAAAAGCAGAACTAGCTTGACTCAGACAATAGACAGCTGAAAGGTATACTAAAACCATATTAAATAAAGCAATCAAATTAACGTAGATGAAAAGGATAAATGAAGGAGGAAAAAAAATAGAGGACACAATATTTGTGTGACAGTCTAGCACAGACTTTACTCCAGATAACAAGAACCCTTTCTGATCAGCCCATAGAAAAGAACCCATTAATATTATTATCTAAAACACACTGTGTTTACACGTTCTGTCAAGACCAGCAACATTTAAGCTCTTATGCTCCACATGATCATTAAGAAAACATAAATAAAGGAAAACAAAAGTGACATCTTGGAATGAGAGAGAGAGAGAGAGAGAAAGGAAACTAGTAAGACTTAGACAAGCTGTTGCAAGATTCTAACACTCGAGACTTCCAGCAATCAATTGTAATATTCATAAGCTTTTCAACCAGTAAAGGTACTGCCAAAATTACAGTGTCATCACACATACTACAAAGCTGCTAGAGGAAACCTACTGTCAGTTGGCTCTGTTGACAACAAATTTGCAACATGTGCAGCTGCAGCATCCAAACCCTCCAAATCATCAGGAGCATCTTCTGACAGGTCTCCCACATCAAACCCTGATTTACATTATTAGTACTTCAAATTAGTATCAATAGAAGTAAACTCCAGGTCCCAACAAAGAGCACTTTCACCTCCTTCCTTCACGGAAAATTTCTACTCAACATAGTTTTTCCTTCTACTTATGAAACCCATTGTACAACCTCTAGATATTGTAGCAAACAGGTATCATGAAGACATAAAATGAAACAAATATAATCAGGTCTTTCAAAGCAAGTAAACTTACAAGCAGTGGAAGGAAAGCCACCAAAAATTTTAATTGGCTGGGTAGGAGCAGTAGGGCATATCCATTTGATCTGCATATTATAACCAAAATATTATACGGAAGTTTACTGAAACAAAATTCATGCTTCAATCACAAGAATGTAAAAATAAAAAGTTGCAAGTGTTCCTGACAAATAAAGTTACTTATCCTTACATTTGGAAGAGGAAGGGTCTCCAATAGCTGGGACCAGCTGTGAAAAAAAAGAAGAAAAACATATATGAAAAATTAGACCACCATTGATCGAGAAATGGAAATTCCAATGTAGGTACTCCCAGTCGGATGTATGTGACTTTCAAAATGCCCTCATCTTAAAAGGAGTGCTGAGAAAACATAACTTTACTCAAGCAAAAGTATAACAGAAACACAATGGGCTGATTCAGTTCCAAGTGAAATGGAAACCTTAGCATTGGGCTTTAAAGCTGGACAAAATAACATCTATTGAAATTGGAAACAATTATTGCGAATACAGCTGAAGATACCACAGGATGGGATTCTATGATTCTAACCAATTCACAATGCTGCTATGACCCCTAAATATATCAATTAGAAGATGAAGTTGACTGCAGTTAATATATATAGCTAAACAGAGAGAGTCACAGTACACGGTACTTAAAAAACTGGAGGTCAACAAGTCAGAGATTGTGGCCATGATTTTCTTTCCCTTAGCTATCCAGTCAAACAAAACAAATTTATGGGAGGAAATGAAAGTTCTAGAACCTAACCTCTTTTTAAGGGAAAACACAAGACGGACAGAAGTTTAGACACATTCCAAAATTTGTACTCAAAGCTAAAATCAATCCTGCTCTGCCAAAACCATGAGCAAGCATTAATGCCCATGTGATTAAATATGAAAGCCCTGATAAGCAATAACTGTCTTAAAACTCTTTTTCTTTTTTTTGGTGGGTGGGGGGGGGGTGTCCTCTCTTTTTCTCTGACTAACCAGGGAAGAAACTAGAATCTAATAAAAATGAAAACCACCTATATACCGATACTAGGAACAACAAGTTAAACATTTCCTAGACAAAGCAATGGGAAATATGGTATTACCTTGAGCCATTATCACCAAGGCCATGTAGCCAAACTACAGTGGCTTGGTGTCTACCTTTAGGTCTCACCACATAGGTTCTTCCAAACTCAAATACCCTTCTAGCAGTTTGACCACCTGAAATAGAAATTTCCATAAAAAGCAAAGAGAAGAAATAAAACGAAAAGAAACTATGTTTGTATGGTCAATGCACTCATCCACACAAAGAAAACCCAGATATATTCAGCCAAAAAACAATCAAAGAGCATATATGAGTCTAACAGAAGTACACGAACTATTAACATCATCATTATCAGACTAAAGCAACATAGAGCAAGGGAAATAAACTAACCAGAACCCACTGAAGGGCCAGTAAAGCTCATCTTAGCCCCCTAGAAAACTGCACTAACCAAACCACCTATAGCAATTGAGAAGAGCACAGATCCTGCACAATAGAAACACGGAAGTTCTCATTTGCTATCTGAATACAATGATGTGCAGTGTTCTTAACAAAAAATCACTTGTGTGCCCACCTGGTGACTACAGTGACCTAGGGCCTCTACTAAGACTAGGTGATCCGCTATCCAGAATACCCAGCCAATGAGTTCTGGTTCAAATGTTGCTTCCTCTGTGAGAACAAAGTGGAGGGTGAGGTCGTAGGGTCAAAAGGTACGTGCATAACTTAAGGATACCCCAAGCTGATATCTTAAGGATCATCCTATGATGAAAACCCAAATGTACATCATTAAATGTTTATTTAGGTGGCTTTAAACCATGTGAGTTGGTAAGCACATAAATAGATCTGAAAACAAAAAAATGAAAACCCAGAATAAATTTTATCGAGAACAAAAAGATACTAATTTGAATAAAACATAAGTTACTAGTTCCAGTCAACCATCTATTCTCCCCTATTTGTTCCACCTTTTTGCCTTATTTACACTGTAACGTTGTGTTATTCACGATATTGTAATTAGCATACGTACAAATTACAAACTTCAATCTGGAAGCTTGGAGGCACATAAATTTTCTCGAAAATTAAAAATAATTTCCATAGCATTTTGCTTATGCAGACATGTAAGGCTGTCCATTTATTTAATTTACCCATTACTGAATTGGAATACTAAACATGTAGGCACCATGTGGTTAGCATTTCAAAAGCTCTGGTATGGATTTTTAAAGAGAAATTTGCTTTGATGATAGCATGAAAAGCAATAAAAAAAATAAAAAATAAATATAACTTCAAATTGCCAGCACCTACATATCATGAAAATATACTACAAGTGAGCATTAGTCAATTTCCTAAAAATGGTATCTTCGGCATCATGTTGAAGAAGTAAATATGAGGCCTGGAATGGAGCCACTATGAAAAAGTTCCCGGAGATTGGCAAGCCTGCCGAGACAGCTCAACCCATGGGTGAAGAATCAGGGAATTGTTTAACTTGACAAGAAATTTCAATAAATACAAGAAATATTGATTAACATCAAAAACACAACTCCACCCACTACAATCCAAAATTTTTCAAATAACATAACAAGATAATAAACCAAATTATACCCAATACTCTAGCAAACAAAAATTCAGCTCCTAGTAACTCTACACTGACCACACACACAAGCACAAACACGAGATTGCACATATAGAATTACAAGACGGAAATGGAAACAAATTAAAACATAAATGGGTTTCTAGGGTTTGAGCAACTAACACCAGTCTCAATCGCTGTGGAGGCTCCGAGGCAACACAAACTCTCTCTCTCTCTGTCCCTCAACTGTCGTCGATATATATCATACTTGTATCGTGACTGCACGGATGGCCTACTAGGATTGCCGATTGCCACCAGGGACAAAGTGCAGTGTGATAAAAGCTCATACGTCTGTGACAATTTTGGACCGTCGATTCAATCTTTGGAACTTTTGGATGAAAGCATTTAGATGGGAGTCAATAATACAAATGTGTCTGCCACGTGCTGAAAATTACTTGGAGGAGACAAAATTTCGGCCTCGGTGTTTTATACGCAAGTTATCCCATTGCGAGGAGACCGGAAGATGGAAGCTAAAGCCGGTCCCCCCTCCCAGTTTTTTAGCTAAGCTGGTCCCGTCCCTTTTTTTTTTTAAAAAAAAAAAAAAAAAAAATCATATAGGAGTTGACCCTATTCAAAATTTGGCAAACTTCAAGACCAAGCTCAAAAAAGAAAAAAGAAAAAAGAAAAAAAGGGGGGGGGCGGCCCGGGCGGGGTTGATCGAATTGCTTAAAGAGCTGAAAGTTATATAGAATATTATAACATTATTCCAGCCTTGTCCAATATTTTTTTAAGTGAATTTGTTTGTTACCTCTCTTCTGGTCAATGATTAAATGATTAGGTTGGTTTCATAAAACTTCTTTAGAGGGTCGTTTTTTTTTTTTTTTTTTATTGTGATGTGACAATATAAATATAAAAATAATTTTAAATAATTAATTTGTTAATGTTTTTACTTTTTTTTGCTAAAAACAAAAGGCCAATCTAAAAAACATTGTCAATCGACCCCTCAATTTTTACAATAGGGGATCCGTCGCGTGGTGAATCATATTACATGTTTTTTCAACTCAATGAATGATGAATCATATTCGGGATTTATATATCTCTAATGAGGCTTAAGAATGTTGTAGAGAGGAACATTTTGAAGTGGCTTGAAATTACAAGATAGTTTGAGCCCCTGCGCTTTCGTGAATCGACATGAAATTAGGTGCAGTGTTTTAATTTTAATTTTTTTTTTTTTCATGAGGTTAATGTGGTTTTTAGGGTTTGAGACTCCAAAACCTTATCCTAATTGCAGGATCCAAAAGGAGTTAGTCATGTGCAAAAACATTTCCTTCGCACTAGTATATCTACAAAACTTCAATCCCTGAAAATTAAACCGTATTGTCTATGGTTTTATGTAGCTTGTTTAATTACGATGAACACCATTGTACCCTCTTTACCTTTTTGAATATTTTCACACAATAGCATAATAAGACCCAAGTTTTGGATTGTATGCATGCGCACATAAGAGCAGTTTTCAATCATAGTTTTGTTACCATATTTTCTTATTTAGGCATAAATTGATTGCGGGTTTTGGTTTACTCAAATGAGTTGGGCACGCAGTCTAAATAATATGCCTAAATGTCATTGAGCGATGATTTTTTTATTGGGTTTTATACACCTTAACTTTGTAGGAATTGGGTTCCTACTGGATGTGGTAAACAATATGTAGGCCTCTTTATAGGGTTAGAAGTCAGTGGGCATATTTCATTTAGTTTTCTATATAGTCTAGGTCTCTCATTCTCTCCATACAACACACAAAATCATATTCTCATTAGTTGGAGAATTTTGGTTTGACCCATTGACGGCCACCTTAGAGAAGAGCGAGGGGAAGACTTAGGCGTTAGTTATATAATCTGCAACACACCTATTTTCACAAAATCAAGAACATGACTTTTGCATGCATTCTTGAACTCTGCAAATTTTTTTATATTTATGTTCTAATATTCTGGCATGTTTATTATAGAATTAACGAGCCATTATATTGAGATTAAAATTTTCGTTAAAAAAAAAAAAAAAAAAATTGTTCGCATGCACTGTGTGCTGAATGGTTCTCTCTCTTATTTGAAGAGAGAGAAGCTCCTAGAAGCTTTTCTTCCATTGTTGTTTCCTTCGTGAGACCTTTGTGCTCCTTTGTAAGTTTTTATGAGACTCCTCCCTTCCCTTCCCTTCATCTTTTTTCGTTATTTCTTGTTTCTCCTCCTTTTTTCTTTGTTTTTCTTCTTTGTTGCTCATGTTTCTCACCCTTCTCCGCTCTGGCCCTTCTCTGCTCGCCCCTCTCCGCTCACTGTGTAGCTCTCCGGCCCTCCTCCGCTCGCTCTTGCCGGCTGATTATCGGATCTGAAGAGGTTCACAGATCTGACTTTTTCAAGGCCCGATCTGTAGACTTCCATCAGCCCCGACCTCAGACGCGCCCCACCTCCGTGCTTCTGGTCCTCTTCGCAACCTGCCGATCCTATCCACACCACCATCCGGCCACCACGCGCCTGCGCATGGATCTCACTCTCCTGCGAGTGTACTCCACGTGCTGGCGCGTGGATCCCCTTCACCAGCCCGTGGCTTCTCCGGCTCGCGGCTCCACCACCTTCTTCCATCATTGCTGGAGATTTTTGTATTTAGTTGTTTTTTCAATGTATTTTCACAGCTTTTGTTGTATTTTGCTGCTTTGTTTGTGTTGTTTAGGTTACCGTCTCCAAGTTCATACTTTGTTTTATCTTTTGTTGAAGACTTTTGTAACCGAGTTCTTGTTGTTGGTGCTTTCCTTCGGTTGCTCTGTTCCGACCTTGCTCAATGGTACTCGTTGTGCTATTGCGGCACTCATTCTGGTGGAGACTTGCAGTGGTAATATCGCCTTTAGTGGCGACCTTCCTTAAAATTTTTTTCAAGACATAGGGTTGTGTCAATTTATTAATACATTTCCTTTTATTTTTTGTTTACTTACACTGAGCAGGCTGGTATGGGATCTATTGTTAGGCTGCCACACCCTTTACAATTTGTACCTTCTCCCGTTCCCAGTTGTATTCTCAAAGAAAAAAAAAGGGGAGGCTGATGACGGTGCGCTCATGGTCATGTAAACCTCGCGGCCACATCATGCTCGTAGTGGTTGGCAATGCACCACAACACTGATGTACACCACTGCGCCACGTAGATTGCCTCTTTCTTCTAGTTTGATCTGTTCAATCCATATAACAGAAGCCCAACGCCTCATACAAGCCCAACGCCTCATACTAGCAGATCTACAATGACCTATGGTGGTCGTAACATGAAAATGAAGACCTATGGCGACTACAGGGGCGGAGGGAGGGGGGGTCGAGAGGGGTCAAATGCCCCCCCTCACCTCCCAAAAATTTTCCTTACCTTCGGTCAATTTTCTCTAGATTTTCTAGTTGCCCACCCTCAAACACTTATCAGGAGGCAAATATCTTCCAAGAGGACCAATATTCACGACTCATGCTGCTGTGATTTTATTTCTGCCATTGTTTAGACCTTCCGGTAATTAGGTTAGACAAAATTATGAAGGTAGAAGACGACGCAGTCCAAACGCACAGTTTGAGCTGTCTTTTGCTAGAAACGATGGTTTAAATAATCCAACGCAGCGTTTAACTTATATTTCCAAATGCACAGTTTAACTGTGAAAGCCGCACCGACTTTAAAACATTTTTTTTACGAAATCTGCACCAACTTGAAAACTGTGTATTTCTTTTGAATTTCTTTTTCAACTCTGATATTCGAGTCCCAAGCTCTGAAACCAATACCTTTTTCATTGAATTGCCAAACATAAACTCTGATTTGCAAATTGCTGTTTTTGATAGTTATTTTGTATATATATTTAGATTGAATTGCAATTTAAACATGTTTGGCAATTCAACGAAAAAACACTTTCATGTTTTTTAAATTGCTCTTCTTCAACCTTCATATTGGCAAAATTTAAAAAACCAATTTTTTAAATTGCTCTTTTTATATTATATTTGATATATATATATATAATTAATGCAGAGTAGACAGGACAAAAATAAATTATAAGTTACATTTATATGTTTAAAACAATAATTAGATTTTATTGAATTATTTATTTATTTATTATCTAATATTTTTAATTAATTTTTGTTCTTATTTTTTTTGAAAAATCATATTTAGCTCATAGGTTTTTTTATTTTATTTGAATTTAGTCATTGGGTTTTTAATTTCATGAATATGGTCCTTAGGTTTTGCCCAGATTTTAAATAGGTCCCTCTATTATTTTTTCGTCAAAATGAATGGTTTGTCATATGTCACGTGTGTCTTAATTGATACGTCAGGGTTCATATCAATACCTAATATCAATATCATATTATTAAGTGCCAAATCATCCATAAAAAAATAAAATAAAAAACAAAACAAAAACAATTTTTTTTTTGTCATCATAATCTTCTAAATTTGTAGCATTAGAGAAAATATTATTAACTTTGATGTTGAGATAGACCTTAGTGTGTCAAATGAGTCACACCTGTAAAATAGAAAATCATTAACTTTGACTGTAAAGTAATAGAGAGACCAATTAAAAACTTTATTAAAACTTAAAAACTTTATTCTTAAAATTGAAAAGCCAATAACTAAATTTAAATTAAATGAAAACTTAAGGGTTAAATATAATTTTTGCACTTTTTTTTTCATTCATTAAAATATATATATATATAAATTGACCCCCCTGAATACAAAATCTGGCTGACCCCCCTGAATACAAAATCTGGCTCCGCCACTGGGCGACTAGGTATGATCGCCACATGGTGACGTTGCAGCACCTAGCCCCATGCGGACTCTGCTTGTGTTGGATGGCGAGGCCTTTCACGATCATCGTGAAGGCCTAGCTGCCATACGCAGTTGCCATGTTCAGCTTAGAGGTAGCGGCAAACTAAAACAAAGAAAATATAAAGAGTAAGGCTAATGGCTTTTCGGGTAGTTTTTCAACCCAAACGACCTAAAATTGAACTCATTCGACCCAACTTCTGTCTACAAAATATGGTCGAGATCCACGCACACAACATAGCGTGTGGGTCATGTTTTGATGCTCAGCCAAGCGCCATGCGCAGCTATGGGCTCATGGGGGCACATGAGATTGACCCCAGCTCAGTAGAGCAATGCCATGCCCAAAGGAGGCGTATAGGGGCGCGTGTGCATACGGTCTCATTATCTTTACCCAATATATATATATACACGTGTCTACCTTTTTCTTAATACTACTAAAACAATTAAAAAGGCATAGGATCGTGCTGATCAGCTTGTTTATACTCTAAAAGTTATATTTTCAATACATACATGATATTGTTGAAATAACATAATTATTTGATCCAATGCAATAAAAAATGGAAGAAAATATCAGCATGTACCACAAAAGACAATTATCTCTCTACAAACAAACATGGAAATACTTTCAGAGGAAAAGATGCATGGATTGATATCATATAGTAGCACGGATGTAGTTGGTTTATCAAAGGAAAAAAGAGAGACATAAAAAATAAAATAAAAAATAAAAAACAAAAAGGAAAGAAAGAAGAAGAAGAAAAAAGAAAAAAAAAAAGTAGAAAAATGACTTGTTATGGAAGGCAGTGAAAGGGAAAGTGTAACGACCTGCCCCAATACTATTATGATTGTCACTCCAATACGATTTGACTCAAATGAAGGGCTCAAACATGAAAAACTGTACATATAGGCTATAGCTCTTTACAACAATTTCGTTTAGAGCATCTGATCAGAAGACGTTTTAAATTAAAGGATTTATATTAGCTATATTGCTTTTGCATATGCTTTAAAGTGAAACAGTGAATTTTTATAGCGCATTTAATGAATATAATATTGCGGGTAATGATTTAATTTTTATTTTCTATTGGTTTCTCTCTCCCTTCTCTCTTTCTCAACAACAAAAAAAAATTGAAAATAATATTTTTTTTAAAAAAAAAAAGAAGTAGAAAGTGAAATAAACAATCGATTGAAATTTGTATTAAAAAGATAATAACTAAAAGTCTAAAATAAAAAAAATGTTTGTTTTAAGTAGCTAAAATAGCCGCTATGACTGGATATACAAAAATGCGTGAAAACCAAATTTTATACATCGATGATGTGCACCAATTTGAAAAGTACTTTCAACTAATTATATTGTTTAGGACATCATTTGTGTTGAAATATTTCATTATTTGATTAAGAGGCGATTGAAGCATTCCCGTTATATCCTAAATCACAAATTTTTAAACAATTTGACCATTAACTCAATTTTGTCCAATATACATCACGCTCATATTTTGAATGTAAAATCGAACAATCCAAATGAACAAAACGAAATATATCAACACTTTACCCCGTCATATTTTTTCCTTCATCCAAAATTAATATTATACAAAAAAAGATGTGGATCATAATAACTGTTCAGCTACAATAATAGGAACATAATCATTAATTAGCATAAACAAGGGATAAATCTTGCTTTTCTCTTTCAAGTTTCTATCTTACGCAATGGCAAGCCCATGGTCCAAATTTACTGGCAAATGTTTCAAATAAGACGTGTTCTTGACATCTTGAAACGAACACAAGTTCATTTAAAGAAAAAAAAAACGAACACAAGTTATATAAATAATCTTAAAGTAAGAATAAGGAATCCATTTATAGATTAATAATTTCGAGCATCTAAAAATGATAATAAATCATTTATACTATTACATACCTTCATTTCTTCTTTATATTCCAGGTACACAGATCGATATCATTTTTTTTGTACCAAAAAATGAGATTATTATTTTTTGAGTGATTTCATTCATATTTGCATTCATCAACCCTAGGGGAATATTCAGTAGGTAACCATACATTATCCCTCCAAGTTGGTCCGAAATTATTTTATCCAACTCATCGCATCCTTAATTTCTGGTATTCAATAAGTAAGCTCCTTACAATGTTATGGTTAGCTCCTCGGTTTGGTTGTCTGGGAATCCATTTCACTTTAATATTTTTACTCCCAATCAATTGAAGACATTCTCTAATAATTATCCAAAAAATTGTCATCAGCTCATTAACATTGTTTGCATGCCGCTTGCCATTTATTGTCATACCAACAATCAGATTGTCCGCCTCAATCTCAATGGGCAAGCAGTTTTGATGCACCACGTGGCTGATTGCCTCCCGCATAATGTGTGCCTCATCCTCACAAATTGCTTCCTGCAATCACTTAGTGCATGTCCAAAAGGAGTGAATACCTTGATAGTAAAACATAATAAAACAATTGAAAAACTGACCATTCTGAAATGTTAACATCAATGTTAACATTAGTTTTGGTCAGCTCTCTAGGAGGTGACCAGGAGCTCCACCTTTAAACCTACAAAATACAAAATGATCACCTTTAAACCTACAAAATACAAAATGAATTATCAGTACAATCTATCTTTTATTTACCAACAATTTTAATAAAGCAATAACAGATTTTTTTTTTTTTTCCTTTTTAGACTAGCACAAAGACAAGGAATTCTCGGCAAAAATCTTGACTGACCTCTAATGAAAAAAAAAACAAAACAAAACAAAAACAAAACAAAATAAAAGAAGAGAGATGGTTCTTAAGATTTGGAAATGCAAATCTGGGCAAAGATCTCAATTTTTACTTGAAAAAAAAAAATCGCAATTTTCGACCGTGTCATTTGGCTTCCTCTCTTTCAAAATTAGGTGGGAGACTCGTAGTTGTTAGGATTGACAACTTTTGACACAACTCACGAATTTAATACAAACTCAACACAAAATTAAAGTGTTGGAGTTGAATTGTCTGATACTTTTAATTAAATAGGTCGAGTTAGAGTTGACCTATATAATTTTATACACAAAAATAAAGAAGATACGGAATATCACTTACTCATAACATTTCCCAAAACCGCCAACTCCCCCATAAAAGTAATCTTGCGAAACAAATAAGCTGCAAATAATTTTTTTTTTTAAAAAAGATAGCTTTAAGTGAGAATACAATCATAAATTACAAATTAAGGAAAAATTTAAATTTCATTGTCTAAAACATATCTAAATATCAAAAATAACAATCGAACGACCCAGCAAATGATAAACCATTATATCTACGGCAAAAAGTGAAAAAGAACATAAGAATGCCAAGTTATGTTACCTAGAGCAAGCTCTTAATACACTGCCTTGAAAGGAGCTTATGCCAGCCGTCCGATTTGATGGGGGTTTGTGGTAGAAAAATGACTCGGACTTGGATTGCTTTTGCTGTTGCTTTGGCATCGAGCTTGGCTTCTGCTGTCGCCTTCGAGTAGCAACCTGAGAGAGGCGCGCAAGGGAAATGGTGAGTCTAGGTTTCCTCCGCACATATGCCTCCAAACGTTGTAGTTTTGAAAACATTTTCAAAAAAAAAACATTTCTAAACCAATTAATTTATTTGAAAATGTTTTTGACCAGAATTATTTCCCTTGAGAAAGCATTTTACTTTAAACAAATGCAACCTTTTTTTTTTTTTTTGATTAATCTACCAAATTTGCCAAATATCGAACAAATCCTACCAAAAATATGATTTGTGTCCCCATTTTCAAAGACAAACGAGGGTTTTTTTAAGGATTTGTAAATTTTGCAACATATTGTTATGATGGCTGAATTGGGTGGAAAATGTCAATTCTGGATGATTCTGTAAAGATTTTGGTGAAACAAACGCAGCCTTATATGCTTTTTCCAAAGGAAAGAAAACTGCGACCCAATTAGTACCTCAATCATCAAGTTTTAAATTTCCCTAGTTTATATAGAATAGTACCAATAAACCAAAAAAAAAAAGCATTTCACATAAAAGAACACAATTTCCCATTGAGAAGGGAAATTATATTTCATTTCTCACCAATCTCTACCCACCACAACACTTCATACCGCTTCTTTTTATATACCGAAATTGCAAATATAGCACAAATTCTACCAAAAACAGGATTCAAGTCCCCCAATCCCAAAGACAAAAACGAGTGACTTTGAGAAACGCTTTAAGCAGTCCAGCCCATTCCCGCTTGAAGACCATACTTAGCTTTTACGAGAAATTTCCATACATCAAAGTCCACGTCTTTTAACCAAATGCCCAACCTTTATTTCAAAAGATAAGGCTTCTTTTACCACAATTCGAAAATACTGACAGATTTACGCATTAATATCTTAAAAAGTAATATATATATTTAACTCTAAAATCACTATTAACCACGTTAAAGCACATAGACCCACCTCTAAAATTAACTACCCTAATTTTATAATACTTTGGCATTGCAATTTCATAAGCAATAAGAATTAAATTGCAGCATTTTAAAAAAAATTGTGATTTGAAAAAGTAAAAATTTTGCAATTTGAAATCATAGGCAAATATGTGCTTTTTTGAAAACACACGATTTTAAAAGTTAGTATGTAATTTTAAATGTCAAATTACGATTTTGTCAAACTCTTAATTGTATTTTTAAAAATCACGTTTTCGCGTTTTTAAAAAGTAAAAAATCTGCGATTTGAAATCGCAAGCAAATAAATATTTTTTAAAAAAAACATATAATTTTAAAAGCTAAACTGCAATTTAAATATCAAACTACAGTTTTATTAAATGCTTAAATGCATTTTTAAACATCACATTTTTAAATCGCACTTTTTAAAACCGCAAATCTAAACCGAACTTAAACAAAACAAAAAGCCTCTTGTCCTCCATTCTTACAACAAAAACACTAACATAGATAAAGATTGAACAAGAAATTACAAAATAAAAACTAGATTTTTAAGAGATTACTTAGAAGTTTGTCCTCTTTTTTCTTTCTTCTTCTTCCTTCTTCTCTTTCTCTTCGCTTTTCTCTCTTTCTTTTCCCTTTCACTCTTTCTTTTCTCTCTCACACGCAGAAGGGGGGAGGCGTCTTCCCCTTTTAAAACACTCGAGGGACTCCCCATCACGTGAAGCCTGTATTTCTTTTTCTTTTGTTTTATTGCTTCTTTTCTTTTCTTTTGCTTTTACTATAGCTTTCACGTGAACTTCATGATCTTTTTAAAAAAAAAAAAAAAAAAAAATTCATAAAAATCTTTCTTAAAAAGCCCCCACCAACTTTTAAATTTTACAAAAATATCATTTATTGTCATTTAAACTACAAAAAACACCAATTTTGTTTCATTACCAACTTTTTGCTTTTCTTTTCTTTTTCCTGTTTATTACTATTATTTAGCCCTTAATCATTTAAAATGCAAAATAAATCTCCAAAAATCTTTCTTATTTTAAATTAAATCATCTAACACTTTTAAATCTTTTTTAATAAAATCGAAACCTATAATAATCGATTTCTCCAAAATCATTATCTCGTCCATAAAACGTACCAATTCCGTCTACCTTCAAAATCAATATGTATTTACCCAGGAAATAAAATTTCAGGGTAAACCCATTACCAAAAAAAAAAAAGAGTTTCCACAGAGATCATAAAATCCACCTCTCTCTCTGACCTGTCTTTCTCTTTGAGAAAGAGTTTGACTCGGTCAAGCTACATCCTGGCTTGGTCAAGCTCAGAAATCCTTTCCTCAGAGATCACAAGATATGGGCAGTGATTTGGACACGTCCCAGGCTTTGACTGGCACATACTAATTTCTCGTACCATGTACCATGTCAGAGTGTATTTCCCCTACTTTCTAGTTTTTCTTTTATACTAGATCCATTTTTTTTTTCTCTCAAGTTTTCACATTTCATACTATTTTAATTTTGATGACTAAATTCATAAGTTTTCTTTTAAAATTTTAAGTAAGTCTTTTTATTAACTTAATGTCTAATTAATTAATAATATATAATGTCAAACTAATCAATTAATACCATGCAATTTTCATAAGATACATCATGTAATTATTGTAGGTACTATAGGGCATAATTACTTTAATGCAATTATGTCATGTAACACGCATAATGAATATATAACTCTAGAAATGAAAGTCATGTAATATTAATTAATATATATTACTTGACATATTATTAATTAATTAGATGACACGTTAATAGAGCAATCAATTATTTGAAACTATAGGAAAATTTGGAAACCTAATTGTGAAATTGAAAACTTAAAAGATAGAATTATAATCGGATTAAATTCTACAGACTAAATTTATTTATTTATTCGCTTCTTTTCTGGTGGAATTGAAAATGGTTGGTGAAAACTGGTCTAAGCCTTAGCTACGTGGTAAACCAGCCACTAACAGTCTAACACATAAACTTAAATGGATAGAAAAAAAAAAAAACATTTAAGTATTTAATCTATAATTTTATAATTTTTATTAAATATGAATAAATATTTTTCAGTACGTAAATTTAATATATAAAAAATAAATTTAACTTTTTACAATAATGCCATATTAAATTATTTAATTATTTTTAAAAAAAAATTAATAGGTAAATGTAGTTATTTAACAAATATTTAAGACTATTGGAGTAAAAATTTGATAGCAATCAAAATGAAATTTTATTGATCAGTTTTAGTAGAAATAATAGGGCCACTTGAAGTAATGCTAGAAATCACTTTTATGTCTTTTTAAGAATAAAATGGCTTTTAAAATTACATTGAGCTTGTGGTTGATCATTATTGAATTTTGATCAAATTGTGATTTTAAAAGTCACCTCATTTTTTTAGAGACACAAAAAAGACTTTAGGAAACCAAATTACTTTTTGATTTTCAATTCAAATAAACTCCACAATAACTTTTCATTATTATTTTCATATATTATTTAAATATTCTTAAAATTAAATGTAAGGAGAAAAAGAGACTCCACATCCGGCTCAGTAAAATGACTAAAAATTTGTTGAACTATTATAGGGCTAAGCAAATTTGTTGTAGCTCAACAAATCCTTAGCTATATTAATTATAATAATGATAATTAATAGCAATCTTATTCTCTTTCTGATTTGAAAATAAGAAAAGTAGAAAACAATAAATAAATAAGTTAAAGTAAATAGTTAAACTACCAAACTGATAATAAGTACTTTAAAAAAAATGTGTAGCTAAATAGAAAAATATGATCTTTCAATTAAAATTTATTTAAACATTTATTAAAACTAATAAGTGTTAGCATCGAGTGGGAAAGACTTATTTTAACCCTTTCTGATTTCTAGTTGTTATAAAAAAAGAAAAAAGAAAAAAAAAAAAAAGGTGTTAGCATAGTGAAGTCCACAACAAATGTGGGTGTCTATTCATCTTCACCATGGAATACTGCGTCTTCCCTGTCAAAAGTTCCAATAGTACTACTCCAAGCCCATAATCATCACTATTTGTTATTACTACATTTAGACTATGAGTAAATATAAATGACAGTCTGGACTGAAATAAATAGCATTTCAGCCCAGGCACATGAACAGTAATTTCACTGTTTATGGGCCCATAAACAGTATTTTTTTTATTTATTTTTTTTTTCTCCTCTGATTTAGCCCAGGCTGATGCACTGTAGCATCAGCCTGGGCTGATGCCAATCGTTGCTCTTAGACTATAGTCCGCTTCTTATTTTTTTATCTGCAGGTTACTTTTTTTGTGTGTTGTTGTGTTTGGATTGAAAGAATATTTACATCTAACTCAATAAATTTTAGTTAAATAATTATATTATTTATTTTTTATATTTTAACTACTCTTTTTTTTTTGAAATATTAAGAGCAGTACCATTAATTTATGCATTTTCAACTTGTAGCCAAAAATAGCTAAACAAAAGGTTAAAAGTCTCGCACATCAAGAATAAAAATAAAAGTAAGTCCCACCCATCAAACTAGATATTTGCTCCATTGTGTTGCATTATTTACGAATGCATCCCTTCTTTTTTTTTTTGTTTTGAGATAATTACAAAATTAATCTATGTAGTTAGTTTAAATTATAAATCGCTCCCTGTGGTATAACAATCAATTCAAAAGTTCATGTGATATACCAAAAAAATAATTTAGTCTATGAAGTCAAACTTCATTAAAATATTTAACGGATTCCGTTAGGTACCATGTCAGTACCAATAACATAATGACACGTGTCATACTTAATAAAAAAATTAAATATATAAAACTATTAAAAGTAACAATAATTTTTTATTTTATTTTTTTTAAAAAAGAAAGTGGTGACTGCCGTCAGTTACCCCCATAGGTGGCCGAAGGCCACCCCTAGATCTGGCTAGGGGTGGCATGCAAACTGTTATGGTTATTCTATACAAACTATAATCGAGGTTCCCAGCTATTACATTTTAGAGAATCATAAGGATCGGTTGCAATTGCCAATAATTGATTTCAATGCGGTTTTAAATCAATTTGCAAATCATGGACATTTTAGACCATCTTTTAATTTTTTAAGCCTCTTTTTTTGTTATTAGTCTATGAAGTCAAACTTCGTTAAAATATTTAACGGATTCCGTTAGGTACCATGTCAGAACCAATAACATAATGACACGTGTCATATTTAATAAAAAATATAAATATATAAAACTATTAAAGTAACAAATAAATTTTTATTTTATTTTTTTTAAAAAAGAAAGTGGTAACTGCCGTCAGTTACCCTCATAGGGTGGCCCGAAGGCCATCCCTAGATCTGGCTAGGGGTGGCATGCAAACCGTTATGGTTATTCTATACAAACTATAATCGAGGTTCCCAGTTATTACATTTTAGAGAATCATAAGGATCGGTTGCAGTTGCCAATAATTGATTTCAATGCGGTTTTAAATCAATTTGCAAATAATGGACATTTTAGACCATCTTTTAATTTTTTAAACCTCTTTTTTTGTTATTTTAAATTAACTTTTTAATTTTTTTAAAAGCTATTTTATACTCTCATAAAATAGAAATGAAATAGAAGTACCACTCTTCCTGTAGCTGAGTTTAATTATACTATTCTTCTTAAAAACAAAACATAGAAAATTAAAAACTTAAATGAATGTGCCATCGAAATTCAGAATAAAGTCATTAGAACAAACTTCCTCTCAAAAATCTTGTGAAGATCAACAATCAGAAAGATAAGGATAAACCCAAAATAAAATAGATCTGATTCATTCAAAAGAAAGTCGTATTAAAACTAAAGTCTGAAAGTGAAGAGAGAAAGGGCTTAGGACTGTGAAGTGGTGAGGCGTGAAGAAATGAGTGAACTCAGTGAAGAACTGAAGTCTGAAAGTGAAGAAAGAAAGGATGAGCAGCGCGAAAGGATAAGAAAAGGAGAGAGTATACGTTCAGGGTTTAGATGTTAAATTATATTTTAAATTATTATATTTTTAAAATTTGTTTTTAATATATCCTATTAATAATTGATTTTTTTTTAAAAAATCTATAATCGGTAATTACAATCCAATTATAATTATTTTCAGTTATCTATAATTTTTTATTATTTAGCCCTTAATAACCGACTCTGAATTCCTAGAAGACCCATCATGAAACAATCAGATGTTGCTTCCTATTCTTTTCCTCCATTCATAGAAGACCCATCCCTCCATTAATAGAAGATCCATGCCTTTGTCCTTTTGTCGGTGAATTCAATTAAATTCACAAAAAATAAAACAAAATCGTTAGAACTTGAAACCCGGATCATTTTTAAATACTCCGCGATTAACTCACGAAATCGTAAAATAAAATACAAGAAGAAAATCGATAAATTATTAAAAAAACGAAAACAAATAGAGAAATAACGTTCCAGTTGAGAAAACAAAAGAGAAGCTCTTATTTGGTTTGATATTGTAGTGGAGACTTTAAAGTTGGAGTTTGTTGTTCAGCAGCGTTTTTTGTTCGTTCTCAGCAGTTTCGTCCCCTCAACAACTACTTTCATGGTAGTTGTTGCCATCCTTTGGGACACTTTTCAGTGTCCTTTTGTCATTTGCAATCGCTTGTACTACAACCTTTAAAAAGATTTGACTTGTTATTGATTTTTTTAAGATTCATAACAAAATTTTTGTTTATTTTCTGTTATTATTTTTTTACTGTTGTTTTCGTTCGGACTTTATTGTTAGGGTGTCCACCTCATTATGGTTGTTCGATCTTATATAATTTTTTTTTTTATATTAAATAAAAAAAAGAAAAAAAAAACTCACCTTAATCCGTTTTCCTTTTTCTTTTATATCTCAGGAAAATAAAAAAAGAAGAAGGAAAGAGATCAGAGAAATTAAAATATCATTTGTATTCAAAGTCCTCCAAAGGCTTCGCATAATTTTCAAAAAAAAAAACAACTCTTCCTGTTGAAAATTAAAGCCACCAAATGAGAGACAAAGTAGAGGTCAATAAAGCTTCACCATCGTTGTCAACTCTCAACAGGCAACGTGGATCTGCCTGTGTTCATTTTCAACCACAAAAAAAAAAAAAAGTATGTTATCGAGACAAGAAAAAAAGAAAAATCAAAAGGCTTTTTTAATCACACTTTTGAAGAGGCACTTTTTCAGTAAACTAATATATAATTTTTCGTTCAAAATTTTTGTACAATTATAAAGTATAAAAATTTGATGAAGATATATTTAATTCTCATCGGTAATATGTCATGTAAAAAATGGTTGAATTAATATAATTTAAAAATTTAGAATCTCTTTGAAATAGTAGGGAATCTTTATCTAAATACTAGTTTTTTAGAATCTTAATTTTAGTAATTTACTGCAATTTTAACAGTAAATATAAGAGAGTTCTAATGAAACGTACCTGTGTAACAAAATTATGCTTACAATCTGTTCAAATAAGTGAGTGGACAGTTCAAAATTTGCTTGAATAAGTAAAACTCATAATAACTCTCTCGTATTTATTGTTTAAATTGCTTACAATCTAAACAACAAAATTACTAGGATATTTATCCGTTTTTATTTTATGATGTCCTTAATGATTACTTACCGTTTGGCTAAATAAGCTCTAAACCTTACTGAGAAGTTGATCTATGGTGTAAAAGTACATTTATATATTTATGATATTATCTCTATAGAACGTTTGCAACTAAATAAATTTATACATCAATGAAATGCGCCTATTTTTTCTTTTAAAAAAAAAAGAAAGAAGATGTTGTTAAACGGATAAATTACTCGCAATATATTCTAATTATGCAGATGATCTATCAAAATTTATTCTGCGTGGACAAACTGAAAAAGTATGGCGCAAACAATTGCCAAGAAGAAGAAGAATATTAACTTGGAAGTATGAAGAAAATACCTTTGCAACAAAATCAATTAAGAATTCTGAGGGAAGCAAGAGCTTTCTCATTCTTCGAACTACCTTGGGGATACAATTGACATGGCAAATGAGCATGTAGATGTAGAAGGAACACTACGGTCCACTACGTGTGGTGCCATTGCAGCAAATTTTCTTCTGTTATGGCCATCTGGTGTGTCTTCATCTATTGACAGTAAATCAACAATAATCATCCGCGTTTCCGGCGGCTCTTCGACGGCGACCCAACCCTCCAGCATCTCAACCACACGTGCCATCGTAGGCCTCAGCCTAGCCCTCTCCTGTATGCACCACAAAGCCACATAAACCAATCTCTTCAAGCCCTTCTCACAAACGCCTCCACTTTGTACCAATCTCGGATCAACAACTTCCATCAGCTTCCCTTGTCTCATTTTCTCGCTCACAATTTTTGGGTAATATTGCCATTTCTTGTCTACCAAGCAAACATTTCTCTGCCCTCCAATCAGCTCTAGAAGAACCATGCCATAACTATACACATCGGATTTTTCAGAAACTCCTTGCTCAAGTAGCCACTCTGGCGCCAAGTAGCCTTTGGTTCCCCTGATTGTTGTCAATACTCTGCTTTGATCTTTTCTCATCAGCTTCGAGAGGCCGAAATCTGCTACAATTGCTCTGTAATTCTCGTCAAGAAGGATGTTTTCTGGCTTTACATCAAGGTGTAAGACCCTTGATCGGCAATCATGGTGGAGATACGACAGTGCCTTAGCAACATCAATGGCGACTCTGTTTCTTAACTCCCACGACAAGCACCCGCCACGCCTATTCCTGTTCTGGGTTTCCCTTTTTGGGAAAATCCAACAATCTAACGAACCATTTGGGATGAAATCATAAACAAGAAAGCGAGTTTCAGATTCCCCAGGACTGCAACAATACCCAAGAAGGTGCACGAGATTTACATGCTGCACGCTTGCAATGGCTGCAACTTCTGACCTGAACTCCTTCTCCCCGCGCTCGTCTCCATTGTTAATCCTTTTCACAGCAACAGCAGTGCCGTTGTTTAGGATTCCTTTGAAAACGGTTGCGGAGGCTCCTTGGCCGATCAATGACTGGAAATGATCCGTTGCTTCCTCCAGATCCTTGTATTTGAACTTTGTTGGAACCCCTGCAACTTTCCTGAGAAAACTGTATTCTATACGAAGCTCTCTGCCTTCTGAGACCAATCTTGACTCCATTAGCATTCTCGTGCGGTTGTAATGGCATCTGATTATCAAATATGCAAAGACAGCAAGGATCACTGCAATCCCTGCCCCGCATATGAGGAAGAAAGTCTTGGACAGCTCTAGAAACACACGAGAAACTATGATCAGAATTATGAGGGCGATCACTGTTGTAGCAACAATTATGTTTACTTTCTTGTCCTCCATCAAACCTTCATTGTTGTTTCTGAGTAAAGTGGGAAGCAAAATCTTTCATTTCGATCTTTTCTGAAGGGAAGGAGTTTTCAAAACATTTCCAGATTCAAATTGGCCCGGCTGTTGACCTTTTGCGGCATTGTTTGATTTTTTACGTTACATTTATTAAAAGAAACTACCAAGAAGTGCACCTAATACTGAATATACATATTAATTATATATTAAAAAATATATATATTGAATATACATATTCAATACCTAATATTTGTCTATGCTTTAAGGTAATGACACTCTGCCCCTTCCATTTTATTTATTTGTAAATATTTTTCTATCTATTAGTTTTTTTATTGGTCAATGATTCAGTTCAGATTTTTGCAGAAAAACAAAGTCTATCTAGAAACCTAGAAATTCTCACACATGAGAAACCTAGACATTCTCATTCAAATTTCTCAGTAAATATGGTGCTCTGTCAAACATATAAAAGAAGATAGAAATAGATGAGAGACATAGAAATAGTATTATCATTGCAAAAATTAAAAATATTATTGAAGATATTGCCTAAAAAATGATAGTCAGAGACGATAAGCATAATTTTTGCTAAATTATATATGACCAAGTCATTACCAATCATCATAAAAGTTGTCGCCTTTATAATACTGAAGATGTGTCTTATTCATAATTTCGTATACTCGTTGCATGCAGGAAAAATGAGGATTAAAAGAATGATTTCCTAAAAGTAAGACTAAGTCAACGATATGAATAATTCAATATTCAAAAAGGAATTAAATGAAAAAGTAAACAGCGAGTGATTGGGTATGTATATATTTAATGTTATATTATATTTATATATATAGTGTACCGAATAGCATGAGACCACGCTCCTATGGTTGAACTAACTCATAATTTCAACTACCTCAAAAAAAAAAAAAAAATACTGAAGATTTCAAAGAGATTGACTGATTCATGATCGAGTTAAACAAAAGTACATTGATTTTGTACGTTTGTCGAAGAAAATGTCTTCTTGATAAAAAAAAATTTAAAAAAAAAATGTAGAAAAAAATGGGAAGGCCAAAACCTAGTGATGCTTGATGCCGAATGCGTGACGACGCACACTAGCAAAGGCCATGAATCACACATTTTTCTATTTCAAAATACTTGGGCTCTTGGAGGCAGGCCTGTTTAAAATTAGCAGGCCTATTTAAGAGCCTTAATGTCAAACCTAGCGACCATTTGGATAATTAAGGCACTGCACTGAGAGAGATATTTATTTTATATATACCTTAATAAAACTATATTAATATAATATTTTATATGGATATATGTGTGACATGTGAGCCACCTTAAGAAGATTTATTCTAATATAAATACAATATTATAACAAAACACTATACCTCCACATAGCGACTTTATTGTCGTTGTTGATGGCCAGTGGCGGAGTCAGGAAAGTGTCTAAAGAGGGGCGGAAGCGGAACTAAAATAATATAATATAATGACAAATTTTTTTTTAAGTTCTTTTATATACTATTTTTAATTATAATATATAAAAGGATAGTAATTACAATTCAAAAATATAAATAACATAATATATGTTATAAAGAAAATATAGCTATAAAACTTCATAAATATATGTCAAATTGATATATCAGTTCACATGTAAGCACCAATACAAAAGACAATAAATTCACTAAAATACAAAATACAAAGTATCTAAAATTGCATCCTACGCGATTTTAAAGACATAAAATCAATCAAGTATCAAGTCTGATGAAGCTCTGCAAAAAATTTATTTCTCAATGTAGCTAACTAAATTATTTGCAAAAAAGGGGAAGCCGATAAGGGAAAGAAAAGAAAAAAGAAGAAAAGAAAAGAGAAGAAAAGGGAATGATGGAAGGACTTCGTGTAAGTCTTTAGTCTTTTTTGTTAAAAAGAAAAAAAATCGCGGGAAAAGGGGGGCGTGAGGCGCATATAAGTGTATTAGTAATTTAAATAAAAAAAACAACCAAGGGGCAAGGCCCGCATGGGGGGTCAGTCGTGAGAGTATCATAAAATATTACTTTCAGTCAATAAACAAAAATGAAGTAGGATCACTTCTAATGCAGCATATATCAAAATAAGACTCATTTCATTTTCATCTGGTCATGTACCTATAAAAGTTACTGAAAGGAAAGGAAAGGAAGGTGGGGCGTCACAGGAATTTTTTTTTTTTTTTTTAAACCAGGGGAAGGGGGGCGTGCACCCCTACGCAACCCCCCTTTTTCTCCGCCCCTGTTGATGGCAAAACACTTTTGATTGAATGTTTGATGGTAAATCAAATGATGTTTCTCAATTGGGTTTTTAAGAGTTTGTGGGATGCCCCTCATTTATCAAGGGGTGGTCTTCTTTTTTTCTTAAATGTTGTTGTTGATTTTTTTAAAAATTTATTTAATTGTTTAAATTGATGATAAAACTATAATTTTATAATCAATTATGTCACATGTAAATTGACGATTGGGTATGACGTGTATCATGTGCACATGTAATGATTTATTGAGACCATTTTAATAGAGTAATGTTATTTAGTAGACTACTATATGATTGTCATACAATTGAGATGATATGACAGTGAAAAAACTCTTAATTTTTTTTTTTTATTTTACAAGTTTTGATCCAATAATTAATTTTCACTACCACATTATCAAATTGTATATCAGTCATATAACACGTATACTAAATAACATTACTCATTTTAATAACATAACTTACCCCAAAAATCTTCTAAAATATTTTGATACATTAGTTTGGCATAGGTGTAAACTTTTGAAACCAAATAA
>FXXK01000489.1:193837-260180 GCA_900184695.1 Betula pendula
TTTTTTATTCTTTTTAGAAATGATGATGGGTTTGTGGTGAATCAGCCACCTGCCACCTTTTTTTTTTTAAAAAAAAAAAATTGATCAATTTATTTTATTTTATTATTATTTTTAATTTTTTTAAAGAAACTAAAAGTATTTTAAGAAAAAAAAATTGAAAATGAGTTTTTTTTTTTTTTTATCACATATTAGTAGTTTGAGGGGTTGACATGTACCATTTGTTAGTTCATGAGACTTTTTTAAAAGAAAAATGCTACAGCATTTACCTGTATCCTTCTTTCATTCTTTTATTTTTCAAAATTACTATTGGATATGTGGTCTTCATGTGTAAATATACATGGAGACCACAGATTCAATGATAATTTTAAAAAAATAGAAGAATAGGAGAAAGACAAAAAAATAAAATGTAGCATTTTCATTTTTAAAATCGGCTGTTGCTTTTTTATATTTTTCCTTAGATATTAGAAAAGGACTTCACAAGCTTTTCATTAAGAAGACCAATTATGGCATAAGTATGGTAATTTGATCGAGGAATCAAAGATTATACTACATGGATGGTAAGTGGCGTATACAAGAAGGGAAATAAATATGGCGAGTAAAGATACTCTTAGGTCTGAGCTGAATGAGTAGTAATTCAGTCCAGACTTAATTTTGTGTTTTTGTGGACTTCATTATTAAAAAAATATTTTTTATTTTTTATTTTTTTAATCTCATACAACCTAAACTGAATTACTGTTCATTCAGCTCAAGCTGCTGATGTATATCACTGTTCAAATATGGCAACACATTTGTTGGTGAAGGCGGCACTCTAGACCTTATTTTTATGAAAAGTTCACTTCCAACAAAAAAAAAAAACAATTCGGGGTTTAATACAGTTATCCCCCTCGAAGTATAGTCACTTTTGCCAATTCGGCCACCGAAGTTTAAAAGTGACAATGTACCCCCCTCAAAGTTTCAAAATTCCCAATGTCGCCACTCCGTCATAATTTTTTCCGTCATCTTTGACGGATTTAGATCACGTGGCGTGGCACGTAGGGGTTTTGGGGGTGAAAATGACTAAAATACCCTGCTGATCAGATTTTTAAAAAAAATAAAAAATAAAAATTGGGGTGGCCGTAGCCACCCCATTGCGGCATTGATGGGGGTGCCGGCCACCCCATTGGGCCCTGTGGGGGGTGCCGAACCACCCCCATGGGCGCGAATGGGGGTGGCTCGCCACCCCCCATGGCCATGGGGGTGGTTCGGGCACCCCAAGGGCCAAAAAGGGGGTGGCGCAGCCACCCCAAACCCATTTGGGGGTGGTTTTCGGGCCACCCCCATTTGGCCCCCTTTGGGGGGCTGAACCACCCATGGGCATAGGGGTGGCTCGCCACCCCATTCCGGCCCATGGGGGTGGTTCGGCCACCCCCTAAGGCCAAAATGGGGTGGCCGAGCCACCCCAAACCCATTTGGGGGTGGTTTCGGCCACCCTCAATGACCAATGGGGTGGCTACGGCCACCCCCAATTTTCTTTTCTTTTTTCTGTTTTTTTTTCTTTGTTTTTCCTAATTTTTTTTTTCTAATTTACTATTTTTTTTAAAAAAATATATATTGGGAAAAGACCAAAATGCCCTTAATTTCGTCAATGAAAACGGCTGAGAGTGACGGAGTGGCGACATTGAGAATTTTTTGAATTTTGAGGGGGTACATTGTCACTTTTTAAACTTCAGTGACCAAATCAAAAAAGTGACTATACTTCAAGGGGTAAACTGTATTTAACCCAAAAAAAAAAAAGGAAAAGACTTGACAAGCGAACCATATACCCTTTGAAAATCGCGGTTGATACAAAAATAGTAAAGCCCTACTTACTCTCAAGTCTCAACTTGACAAGTAGTTGTGAGAATAACGTATTAAATGTTGCTCCAAGGCCGATTATCATTAAGTCCCCCAATAAAGCAATCTCAACAAAGCCGCCCGCAACCCAACAGCAGTAGCGACGTTGCCCTAAAAATCAAACCCTCTCTCCGTCTCTCTCTCAACTCTGAAGGTAGTGCAATGGGGAGCTACCAAAACGGCGTCGGGGGAGGGGAGCGGAGCGCCGCGGGGGTGGACAAGGGCGTCGATTTCGCGCAGTATTTCTGCACCTACGCGTTTCTGTACCACCAGAAGGAGATGCTCTCTGACCGAGTCCGCATGGACGCTTACTTCAACGCCATCTTCAAGAACAAGCATCACTTCCAGGGAAAGGTAACTCTCCTCTCTCTCTCTCTCTCTCTCTGTCTGTGTGTGAGCGTGTGTGTTTTTGGGTTGGGACCCGAGAAAGATTGAAGCTTTGCTGAGCTGAGCTTGGCTGGACAAGTATTGGTGTAATGGGGTTGAGGTTTTGATGTGGGAAAACAACGGCAAACACGAAAGTTACCGTTGTTTCTCTTTTCTGTTTTCCTGCTGTTTTGGGGAAACTGAAGGTTCTGTTAAGAACTTAGATATAATTGATATCTTTGATAGCGTTATTCAAATTATGCATAAAGCGAAAGCGCAAATAGAATGTTGTCTGTTTGCACAAGTGTGTGTGTCCGTCGTTTTGTAAGAGAACTCATTGCAATAATAGACACGGAATTAGAAATTTGTGTTCTTGGAAGTTCTGTAGAGTAATGGGAATCTAGTGATACACTGTCATATCAGTTTTTAGGACAGAATATATGATTCTGAAGAGTGTTTTTTTTATTGAAGTATTACTTATTTTAGTTGTATTTGGAATATATATGAGATTAATTTGGTGGGTTTTTTGAGAAGGCCGTGTTGGATGTGGGAACTGGGAGTGGCATTCTCGCAATTTGGTCAGCACAAGCAGGTGCGAGGAAAGTCTATGCAGTCGAAGCAACTAAGATGTCAGAGCACGCACGTGCGCTTGTAAAAGCAAATAACTTGGAAGATGTGGTTGAAGTGATTGAGGGTTCTATCGAGGACGTTACACTGCCAGAGAAAGGTTGGTATTCTTAAGTAATTAGTTTGCTTTTAGATTCAAAATGGGTCTTCCCCATTATGTCATGGGTATAAGTTCAGGTATTGATTTATTGTGCAGTTGATGTGATTATCTCGGAGTGGATGGGGTACTTTCTTCTTCGTGAATCTATGTTTGATTCAGTGATATGTGCACGTGACCGCTGGCTGAAGCCAACGGGAAGCATGTAGGTTTTGCAATTCATTTACACATTCTGATATTTGTGTTTGGGTTTTATCACTCGCAATTGTGCCTTTCCATGTTTTTTGCCGTTGTCCTACTAACTGCTACTAAAGCGGCTCCTACAATGATTATGAGAATTCTTTTGCTTAATGATTTGCTCCACCTAAGTATTGTAAGACACTAGCTATTAAAATATGAGCGTCTGTTTTTAGGTCCTCATGATTTCTCGATAAGCAAGCTTGTGAGACTTGCATTATCAAAAAGTTACTATTTTCTCAAGCATAACATTTAGTTCACACAAACTCTGTGCTTAGTCTATTAAGGATGTTTCATAGTGAGATCTTAATCGATTCATGAGCATTCTTTGAGTTTCCAGTGATGCTCCACATCTGTTCTTCTGTTCTCGTATATGAATACTGGGCAATTTCTGTAGCAGACAAGGCCATTTATCTTTGAGGGATAGGAACTCATGTCTGCGTTAGTAGATCATAGCTATGAGGCTTGATTAGATTTGTTGGTGATTGTAGTCAACTGTCTGTTATTATACTGTCTGCTTTCCCTTTAGTTCAATTTATGGATCATGCTTTATATGTGCTTTGAATAACTTGTATATTTCTAAAATAATTAATTGGGATGGAAAATGAAAATGATTGAGTTATTAATTCCAGAGGCGGCTGCACTTGATGAGAGTGAGAAGATGGTTTGATTGAGCTTGTTGGAAGTGTTATGAATTTATTAATTAAAAAATCAATTAATTTTTGGGTGGTTTCAGGTTGTATTTTTGGAGAGTTGTTGTATGACCCAGAAACTTTGGTTTCACAGGTATCCTAGTCATGCCCGCATGTGGGTGGGACCTATCAGGTCTGGAATGGCAGATCAAAAAATAAGTGACTATGAGGAAGCTATGGATGATTGGTACCATTTTACAAATGAGACAAAAACTTATTATGGTGTCGATATGAGTGTTCTTGCAAAGCCTTTCTCTGAGGAGCAGAGCAAATACTATCTTCAGGTTAGTTCTCCATTTTTTATGGCACTTTAGTTTTTATTCTTTTTTGGATTCATCAGTGACAAACTGACAAGTACATCATTCCTCCCCTCTTTCAGTGTTGCATAAGTGTGAAATGTGGATGAACTTGTATTTGATGTTAGAGTGTTTGCCCAATCTCACCCCCGAATGTAACTAATACTTGCTCAAATGAACAAGTAATCTGAAGCAAGAGATACCTATATCATTGGAACTACCCCCCCCCCCCCCAAAAAAAAAACCAAGAGTCCCAGACACCTTTCTAATCTCTTCTATTGCTCTTTCCACCCAGAGATTATAAAATTGAAATATCTGCTCTTTGGATGATGATTTAATTTTTTTTTTTTTTATATATATTTTCGATTGGGATTTAATTGATGGCATCGTTTGGATTTGCTGATTCACACGTCCAGATTGGATCTTGAGTTCACTCTGTATGTGGGATTATGAATTATATATCTAGTAGGTTTAATGGACTTGCTAAAGTTTTCTTTCAAGCCTCTCTTATCTAAACTTTGTAGATCATGTCACTGCTAATACTGCTGCTCCTTGTCTGTCTCAAAGGATAAGAAATATGTTTATAAATTTAGCTTCTCTTTGCCCATGGAAGTAAGATATACTTCTTCTTGGTGTCATACAACACATTAAATGTATGCTATAAAATTTCTGTAGACATCAATGTGGAACAACCTTCATCCACAGCAAGTTATAGGGACGGCTGCTGTTGTAAAGGAGATTGATTGTTTAACTGCCACCGTGAATGACATCCGTAAACTCGGATCAAATTTTTCTTCATCAATAACTTCGGAGAACACGAGGCTCTGCGGGTTTGGGGGATGGTTCGATGTTCATTTTCGAGTGAGTTGATATTCAATATCCATTTATTATTGCATGCTAGGACTCTAAAGCATCTGCATGCTAATATAATATAATATGTTATCTTTTTTGGTTGCACTAGGGAAGGAGTGAGGACCCAGCTCAGCAGGAGATTGAGTTGACAACTGCTCCTAGCATTAATAATGGGACACATTGGGGCCAACAGGTCTGTTCCACAAACAAAAACATCTTCTTCCTTTAAGTTTTAATTCCTCTTATAAATATATGAAAAAATAATGAAGTTTGGTGCTCTTTTAGGAAAAGCTGGAAAAATGTTGTATTTGTCTTATTAAAGCCATGATAGGCCATTCTCTGTGTGGTCAGTTGTATGATTGTATTGCCATTGTGCTTATTTTGGGTTCATTTCTGTCAGTAGCCTATTCAGTAAAGAGCTTAACCTTTGGGTCAGTAAAATATGCATCATGAGCTAAATGGTCTACTGTCCTCTCTTAGGTTTATATGCTTCATACTCACACGTGTGTTACCAATATGGCATGACTTGTTCTTTATCAGCCAAATGATGGACAGAGTCATTTTTAATTTTCATAATGACATTATAAGTCCATTTGAATGGTCTTTAAAAGCTTCCATCATGTTACTAGTATCTTCTTTGTGATGAAGTTTTACTTATATTAGAGTACATAATTGTAGGGGCCTGTCCATTGCATTGCATTCCATATGCTAGTCTGTTGCAGTTATGCATTTTTTTCTTTTGGAGATTGCCTGCTTGATTAGTTCAATTATCTGTTAATCCTCCATTCTTTTGTTTATTGGACAGGTATTCCTCTTACATCCTCCAATTCGTGTCAGTGAAGGGGATGACGTAAATGTTTCTTTCTTGATGAATCGCTCGGAGGAAAATCATAGACTCATGGAGGTTGAGCTGGGCTGTGAGATCAAACAGCATGCTGGCAAGCTGCTTCCAGCTTTCAAGAAGAAGTTCTTCATAGAGTGAGAAAGAAGATAGATCACATATTTTTAATTGAACATCAGCAAAGGTACATTTAGCTCCTTGCAAAATCATGACAGTAATGTGCTTATATTGCCATGGCCCTAGATTGATCTGGTTCTTCCCAGATAGGCGTCCTTTGCATGCAAGAACCTCTGGCTCATACATGCCATTTGATCTGGTAGTTGATTTATTAGAGAATCCCTTGACATGCCTAAACCTATTAGAGAATATTCTGGAAAACAATTACGCAGCATTCCTGTTGGTGAATGACCCAACTTTAGGAGTTTCGCTAAAGAAATTGTTAATACTTCAAACTATGATTTAGTACAAACCTGGTTCAGGTTTTTTTTTTTTCTTTTGTCTCTGAAATTTCCACGACACCATATGTAACTACTAGTTAAATTTAAAATAATTTAATCATCCTGAATGTATTAACTTATTATATAGGTTGTACCCATTATAGTTGAGTAATGTTGGGTGCTTCTAGATGTGTGTGCATGAGCTCGAGGTTCAAAGTTTTCTAGTATGCATTTGGCACTTATAGTCTAATTTTCCTGCTTATAATTTGCTTCATTGGTGCCTGACAATGTAGATATGATTTGTCTGCAGATGAACTTGGATCACAATCTTTTTGGATGTTTTGTTCTTCTTCATAAAGAAATGAAGTTACTGAGTGGTCCTGTGACTGCAACATTTTGCTACTTTCCAGTCTGGATGCAATGAACATGTCACCAGTATGTTCTATTGCTGTTTGGATTCCCAGATCTGGCTGGTTCTAGAAATCTATCTCTGAGTTCCTGCTGGAGTTTGTCAGCCATTTTTGCCACTTGAATGTTCTTTTTTGATATAATGATGTGTTCCTAATGATAAGTTATATGTCAACTTCATCAGGATTTTCTCCCTAAAATCTTTTTTTTTTTTTTTGTATACAAATGTTTTTTAGTAAAAAAGATACAACAAAATGTCTGGTATGATGTTTAAAGGAAGTTATCATACTGGATTGAGAGAGAAGTATTAGCAACTTCCAGCCATGCTTATGATTCTAGATCTTTGCCCGTCACTTGAGATATGCACGTAAAACTATTTGAGTTTATATAAACTTGAGGTCGGATACGTTTCTTAATGTGTTTTAAGACGTATATTTTGGTTTTAGTTTTAAAAAGTGTTTTAATTTAACATAAATGTAAAAACGGTTTTTGTGTTTTTGAGTTTATCAATGCATTTGTCTTAAGAAAAGGCTGTTTATTTTATCTTTTCCTCAGGGAAAAATTAGAACATAGCGCTTTCTGCCCGGGGCATTCCGTTTCACTTCTCTGCCTTTCGGTTATAGATAACTAGGGCCTGCAATGTCCATGCCTAGACAGCTAATGAATCCTTATATTAGACTTTCTTTATCACATGAACAAGCAATGCCTTTTGATACCCTAAAGCATGCTTCTAAACGAAGCTCAAAACATATTTAAATTTTCGATAGTCAACTCATGGAAAGTTCAATCCCACGCACTCAACACTCTGACATTTTTGGCTCCGGAAGTTATGTTGGATCTCCCTAACTTTCAGGCTTTCTTTATTTTCTGATTGCTGCGTTTTTGTGTCATTGACTTGCCTCTCTATAAGATCTGTTAGCTCTTGGCATTTCCTGTATATCTTTCAAAGCTGCGCTGCGCCGTTGTTATTCTTGTGAAGAAGAATGCATAGGTCATTGAGCACGACTCGAGCTTCTGATGAATTCTTGGTGAACCTGTTGCCTACTGATATAGGCTCCCCCCCACCTCTGAAAGCTGCAGCTTCTGATGACTTGCCAATGTATAATTCCATTTCTGATTCAACCTCCAAAAAAGATATTGCTGCCCAGCAAAGCTCATCAGGAGAAAATGCCGTTCACCTCATTCCACTTGTGTTAGTTCTCTGTGGTTTTGTTCTTTGGATTTTCTCCAGTACAGGTAAGGTATGATGAATTAGTCATATATGTATGTAACTCTCTTTCTTGCTTTCCTGAAATATTGTTCTCAACTGGGTGTTGTTGGTTTTGAATGGAATTGAGAGAAGAAACTGCTTGCAACCTATATTGTTGAGAGGGAAGGAAAATACTACTTCATTATTTTCTGATGTATCTTGCAATGTGGCTCAAGCATTCCTTTGCTTCTAAACCAATCTTTTGCTTCTAAGCAACATATACATATCGAAAAGATGCATGGCTGGCGAAAAGCGATATTTCAACTTCAAACATTAGAAGAGTATTGCCTTCAAAAAGGAAAATGGGATATTATACGAGAGGAGACGGATATCTCATATTGACGCTTTAATTGATGGCTAACAAAAATGGACTTGGTCTCCTGCAAATTCTAGAGAGAACCTATAATTTTCAAGATCTTGACCGTTTATTTAAAATGAATTGTTTGGATATAGTCACATAAGTAATAAAATAATATTTGACGCTAATGGGTGAAATATCCATCAACAAGAGAATCAGCAACTAAGTTGTCAGATACTGAATTAATGGCGTTGGAATATCTTGAATTTTTTTTTTATCACATTCAGTATTTAGTTTCTGTCTATTGTCCTACTTTGTTAGTTGGGCACTCAAATGTATGGTTGGGGTAGGCCAACCACTATTTCACTCTTTAAAGAGGTGGTCGGCCAATGCAATGATGTTATTAGTGAGCTGATCAGCCCCTCAATGTTTGAGGTGGTCGGCCACCTCAAGAGTGTGGTTGGAGTGAGCCGATTATTTTCTCACCCTTTGTGGATAGTGGTTACCTCCAAAGGTGTTTCAACACACTATGGTTCAGGAAATGGAGTGATCGCGTTTCGAGGAGGGGAGAGTAGCTGACTACCTCCTTAAGGATGGTTAAGCTACCCCGACCATTCCTTTAGGACAACTGACCACCCCCTCAAAGGGTGAAGAGGTGGTCGACCACTCCAACCACACCTTTAGGATGGCAAATCACTCTTTAAAAGAGTAAAATAGTGGTCGTCGGTTGATTACTCTCATGGAGTGACCGCCTTTATTTACTTTAAAAAAAAAAATTATGTAACTCAATTCAAACTGTTCATTTAATTTTTAAAATTATAAACCCTTTCCAATTCTTAGAATTGCAGGACGTCGGTCCAGAAAAAGAAAAGAGCGAAAAATCAATTGAATTTTACGGTTTCCCAAGTACTTTTCTTCTTTTAATTCGGATTTAATAACAAGTAATTATTCATGAATAATTGTTGGCGGATAAAGAGAGCTGAAGCTCGTACAAACATGTGAACTAAATGTGGAGCGTAACAGTCAAAATTTTTTACCAACGGATGGATGGCATTGATGATTAGTTAGGGCAAATATGGACAAGCCACAAGTGACATGCACAAACTGGTAGCAAGTACAGTTATAATTACCCCGCATTAAAGAAACATAAAAAGACTAGGTAAAAAAACTGCAGCCCCTTAATTTTAATTTGTGACTTCACGTAAAAAAAAAAAATGCTAAAAATAATCTGTTTCATATTATTTCCAGGAGGACTGTTTTTACATTTTTGTGGCAACTCTAAAATATCATCTTAGTTTGAATGTTGCGATTCTTTCTTTCTTTTTCTTTTTTTTTTTCCTGGAAAAATTCTACTTCATTGTTATAACAGAAATATGAACATTAACATTTATAGTGTTTAAAAGTAAAGAATAATACTAGATACGGTACTTCTATCTAACATTTATGCCACAATGATGATGTAATAATTCTAATTAATTATTAGATTAATGGTTTGTTAGGTTTGTCACGTCATCCTTGTGAGATAACTATTGAATAAAATTATAGTACGTGACATTACTCAAAAGTAAAACAAATTGCAATGAAAAAATTGTGGTTAAGATGTGGAAACTTCATATAGCTCTTTTGAACTTCCAGAAATTTTGACATGCCTTCTCTAATCTTTAAAAAATCTCACTTTGGTATCTTGAACTTCTAATGTCTATTACGTACTCCTCTCTGTTAGGATTTTCTGTTAAATTCTAACGGATAGATGCAAAAATTCTCAAAATACCACATCTTTTAGATTTTTTTTTTTTTTATGTATTTTTTTTACTATGGTACTTTGAAAATTTTGACAGGATTTAATGGTGAATCTTGACGGAAGGAGGTAAAGTGAGAGAAGTTAGAAGTTCAAGGTACCAAAGTGATAGTTTTTAAAGACTAGGAGGCATGTCAAAAGGCCTAAAGTTTAGAAGGTTTATCTAAAGTTTTTCAGTTAAGATATACATGAGCTTAACCATTTATCCAAAAATCTTAGGGCGGTTGGATACTAATTTGGTTAAACTCTTAACCTTTAAGATCGTAACATTTCACCACGCTTCCAAATCCGACGTCTACCTTTAATGACCTATCATTATTCACTGCTTTAACACTACGTTCATACATAATATATATCAAGACATTTTAATCTAGGTCATAAACCACCTCCTCCATGACTCAAACTCATGACGTTATCAATAGAATTCATGCGCCAAGTCGGAAAAGTGTGGAACCAAAGTGATTAAAGGCATGACCATGTCCGTGTGGTGCACGGAACCAATCCATACCTTTTTTTTTTTTTGAAATGGAATGGAATCCATACCTTTTTAATCCAGAGTGACACCCGCCTAACAACTTCAAAATATAAAAACAGAAAATAAAAAGTTCAAATTTTAAAAATAAGAACAACAATTTATAATTGTTGATGCATATAATTTGGCAGATTGTTTCTCTTTCCTTTCTCTTTGCATTGTGAGAATAAGGCCCCGTTTGTTTCGACGTAAAATGATTTTCGTTGACAAATGGTTTCCGGGAAATTGATTTTCAGGAAAATGATTTTCGCCGAAAATATTTTCCGGTGTTTGGCGCGCACGGAAAATCGCAAATATTTTTTTTATATTTTCAACTAATCATATTAACCAAAAAAATTTATTTTTTAGCACAATTTTAAAAAATTAATATAAATTGTCCCGAAAATGTCTCGGGCGGGTCCCGAAAATGTCTCGGGGAGGTCCCGAAAATGTCCCGAGCGAGTCCCGGGGAGGTCCTGGGCGAGTCCCGGGGAGGTCCCGAAAATGTCCCGGGAAAATGTCCCGGACAGGTCCCGAAAATGTCCCGAGCGAGTCCCGGGGAGGTCCCGAAAATGTCCCGGGTGGTTCTCGAATGTCTCGAGCAAGTCCCGAAAATGTTCCGGGCGGGTCCAGGGGAGTTCCCGAAAATGTCTCGGGTGGGTCCGGGGAGTTCTTCGAAAATGTCCCGGGTGGGTCCCGGGCAAGTCCCAAAAATGTCCCGGGCGGGTCCCGAAAATGTCCCGGGTGGGTCCCGAAAATGTCCCGGGCGGGTCCCGGGGAGTTCCCGAAAATGTCCCGGTGGGTCCCGGGCAAGTCCAAAAATGTCCCGGGCGGGTCCCGAAAATGTCCCGGACAAGTCCCGAAAATGTCCCGGTGGGTCCGGGGAGTTCCCGAAAATGTCCCGGGTGGGTCCCGGAGAGTTCCCGAAAATGTCCCGGGCGGGTCCCGGCAAGTCCCGAAAATGTCCCGGGCAGGTCCCGAAAATGTCTCGGGCGGGTCCGAGGAGGTCCCGAAAATGTCCCTGGCGGGTCCCGGGGAGGTCCCGAAAATGTCCCGGGTGGTCCCGGGCAGGTCCGAAAATGTCCCGGGTGGGTCCCAGGGAGGTCCCGAAAATGTCCCGGGGTGGGTCCCCGGCAGGTCCGAAAATGTCCCGGCGGGTCCCGAAAATGTCCCGGCAAGTCCAGAAAATGTCCCGGGCGGGCCCCGAAAATTTTCCGGGTTGGTTCCGGCTGGGTCTGGTGGTGTTTTAGCTGTGGTCTACCAATTTGAGAATGTGACGCTTAAACTCGGAAAATGGTTTACGGTTTTAAAAAGGGGAAACCATTTTACGGAAATTAATGAAGATTTTTTGGTCAAACTGAAAATGATTTCCGTTGACTATTATTTTACGCCCCACCAAACACCAGAAAACACGGAAAATGATTTCTGAAAATCATTTTACGTCGAAACAAACAGGGCCTAAATCATTAATTGAGATTCGAACATGTAAACTCATAGAGGTTGTACCCTATGATACCCCATAGAAATTTTTGACACATTAGGTAAACATATATATTCGAACATAATACTAATTCAAATGGATTCGGCTCACATCTAGTTATTAAAGAAACTAAAGTGTATATATTCAAATATAATACTAATTCAAAGGGGTAACTTGACCACCCCTATTTCAGTTTTTTTTTTTTTCTAAAAAAATTAATTTTAATTTTTATATATTTTTTTTATTATGAGTAGCATATGTTATAATCTGATTTTTTATAGCGTGACATTTAACAATTTTTGTAAAAAAATTAGACCAAAGTTATGTATAGGAACCTATTTGTTATTTTTGCATATCACATATAGCAAAAATAATATGCATACATTTTCCCATCATTGTTCTTGGTCTTTCAAACGTTTACTTAGTTAGATGGTCAAAACGGGCGTGTTGACATATTCAGGAGGCCAAGTCAAATAGAACAACTTGCTCGTTGGCTGCTATTAAAATTCAATCCAATTGCCACAGATGGCTTGATGACCCATCACTCATGGCTTATCTCGCAAAATGATTTCTTTTTTAGAAGATCGTTTTGAATTGTATAACTCCATGTGTTTTGACTTTGTTTTAAATGCATGAATTCCAATTGAAACAGAATTTATAATAAGCTTGAAGATGGTCTACTCAACCAATTGTAGAATTACATAATGACATAGTAAATTCCCTAATGAAATAATTAAGCAAAACAAATACGATAAGCATGTCTTAAAATTTAATTGGCGTTGCTCTTGCAGAGGGAGTTGCCCTATGGAGGGTAGTGCTGCTATGTCTTCAATTGGAAATCCCTCGGCTTTTGTTAGAAGGCGATTCACACGAAATAGTTCAAGCTCTTCTCCAGGATGGGCCGTGTTGGACTCGGTATGGATATTTGATTGAGGAAGCTAGACGTTTGCTCAACGGGCTAAACGAGTGGAGCGTTATTCATACTCGCAGGGCAGCAAATGAAGCTGCGCATAGATTGGCAAAAATTGCTCTTGTTCAATCTCTTAACTGTGTTTGGTGGGATTCTTATCCCGATTTTATCCATAATATTGTATTTTCTGAGCAAGGCTCTTCTATCTGATTTAATATATGGCTGATAGCCCATTTAAAAAAAAAAAAATTTAATTGGCGTTGCAATACTTGATCCATATTTTTGATGCATTATCCTCCCATAATTTTTTTTTTTTTTTAAAGGCACTAAATTCTCTCAAAAGTAGAACATATTCATGCATTCTTTACCCATTACAAGATCTAAAGTAGTAGAGATCGAATAAAACTCATGTTTTGAAGTTTAATATGTCTTGGCCCTATCACCTATGCTCTCTCTCTCTCTCTCTCTAAACCACTAACATAAAACAAATTCAAGATTAATCATATGATGAACCCTTTAAGACCAATCATATAATGAGCCCCACCTAATGGATTGTGACTCACGGCACGTATATTAGTTGTAACTAATGCCAGAACATTATGATTTACATAGTATTATCATTTCCAAAAGAAAACCCCAATAAATAAATAAATAAATATACTATCCTCCAAAAGAAAATGACTATGGCTTTGTTCTTTAATGTGTTTTGAGGGAATTTTTTTTTTAGTTTAAAAAAGTATTATGATGATGTAACATAAAAGTAAAAATGATTTTTGTGTTTTTAAAAGTATTTTGTATTTGAATAATGCTATTTACCATATTTTTATTTTACAATTATTATATAATGCTAAAGTGGCCGTGCCAGCCAATTATTGGATTTTTTATTTTTATTTTTATATATATTGACTCAATAATTAGTTGAGACTGTTACTTTAGTCTTGTGAAATAAAAATGTAATTTCTAACTTTACTTTTTGTATTTAAATTTTTTGTTAATATTTTTGTTTTGAGACAATAAAACCAAAAAAAAAAAATAAAACAAAAATTTTAACCATCTTTTGAAAGTTAGGTACATGCTATTGCATAACCTATTACAATTTATTACCAAATAAATGGGGGTCATATTAAAGATTTGGAAATGTCCAATTTCATTAATATGATTCAGCAACCATAATCTAAGGAAATAATTATTTGAAAATCTCAGTGATTATACATTAGCGTGACTGACCTAATCCTCCATTAAATCTTGCAATAAAACCCAAATAATCCTTTTCTACTCTTTCACTCAAGTTATAATTATTTATTTTGTTAAACAAAAAAAATTTGTAGAAGCAAAAAATCGAAGTTGGGGGAGGTGCGTGTACCACACGCCCCTACTTCCCAATAAGATTGAATTTGAAACAGTTAGTGCCCCATCTCAACAAGCTATTCTTGGGCAGTTGGCAAACTTGGCATAGGAAGCATACCTTATTCGTTGTTTATTAAGCTCATTTTCCTTTTTAAATTTTGATTAATAAATAAATAAACTCCAAATTAGTTGTTAATAATCTGGCACGTACAACAACAATCACAAAGAGAGTGAAACTTTGTGTGATTAGCGAGAAGGACTCTGAGAATCGGAAAAAGGTCAGTGTAATTCTCTTCTCCATGTTATTCAATTCGTTAATCTTGGGGTTTCAGATTCAATTTCAGTTCCTTCTTCGTCTGCTTTTTTAAGGTTCAGTTTTTTTTTTTTGTTTTAATTTTTTTATTCTAATTATGGATGTGGATTGTTGTGGTGGTGCTGGGAAGTTGTGATTTTGCATGTTGAGTCCAATCCGATTGACCCTCTCTTTGGTTGCTGAGAAAACCGAGGAAAATAAAGGAAATCCTGTCTTTTATTTTATTTTATTTTTTCTGTTAATATTGTTTGGTTGTTTGTATGTATGTTTGAAGATTAAAAATAAAAAATAAAAAAGTTAAACTGAAGCAGAAGTTGTATTAAGCTTAGTCCAGTGATATTTATATGTTTTATCGGGCTTTTTTTTTTCCTGATCAATGAAAATCTTGAGTTTTGACGTTCGATTTCTCTTGCAGTTTCTATCCAGCCAAACATTGTCATTGAATTTCCTGATCATTTATATCTGGTCTGTGTGGATGTGTATGTCTGTTTGTTTTTCTGTTTTGTCTTCTATATGCTATTTTTTGAATAATACCATTTAATTAAAGGAGATCTATGTGTATTTATGCTTGATATTCTGTTTGGTTGTTGAGAAAAGATCTCAACAAAAGATGAGAAAAGGAAAGAGATAAAAAGAAATTGAATTTGGGATAATCTATTGTTGAGGACCATTTAAATCAAATACATGCTCCTACTTGACTGGGCCTTGGTATTTTTTTTTTTTAAAAAAAAAAACATTATTGACAATGCAAATAACAAATAGGAAAACTACGTGTTCTGTTTATAAAACTACATATATTCTGTAATTCCTTTTTTCTGTGTCTACTCTTACTCTTTTCTATGAAATATTCCAAACATTTGTTTTTCATTTTTCAAGTCATTTTAAATTGAATAATCTTGGTTCTGCCTTGTTTCTTACATTCACCATATCATTGACAACAGGTGTTCTGTACTGGAATTTATCGAGTATGAGATTCAAGAAATGGAGTAAAGTGGAAGTATTAAGCAAGAAGGAAGTGCCTTCAGGCTCCTGGCGTTGTGCTGAGATTATCTGTGGTAATGGCCACAACTACACCGTTAGATATGATGGAAATGAGGGCGCCAACGGTGAGGCTATTGCAGAGAGCGTATCAAGGAATGCCATTAGGCCTTGCCCTCCTCCACTTGAAATTTCAGAGAACTGGGTTCGTGGTGATGTTGTGGAGGTGTTTGACAATTTTTCTTGGAAAATGGCAACAGTTTCACAGGTTTTGGGGAAAAAGTACTTTTTAGTCAGGTTACTTGGGTCATCTCTGGAATTTAAAGTCTTCAAGTTTAACATCCGGCCAAGGCAGTCTTGGCATGATGACAAATGGGTCGTGGTTGGAAAGGTAATTTCACATGGATCTATTCTAATCTGCAATTTCTTCTTTAAAATGCCGAGTTCAATTTGTGCAAAACTTTTGGGTGTTTTTCAAGTATCTTCTTGTGTTTCATTTTCTTTCAATGGAATTTGTGTTTTCACACTGTTAGCACCTACTTATATTTACCAGAAGTAGATTAAATTTCTCATAAAGAGTGATGTGAAATTGAACTAGATTTGTCATTTTGAATGTATGAAATTTGCAAGTCATTTAGGGCTTTTAAAACTATACTTGTTACATTGTAATTTCCTGACTGCTATACATGTTTCTTTTTTTAGTTTTCTATATCTGTTTTATGAGCGACTTTTTTGTTTATTTTGCTTCTGCATGCAGGGTTCTGGAAATTTTGAACATGGAAAACATGATGAACATTCAACTCTGAAGTGGAATCTAAAATTAAGCTCCCAATTTCATAAGACAAACACAAGGATGAATCCATGTGTAGAAGATGACTGTTTTCCTGTTAAGAACAGAGTGAATTTCCAGGAGTCCCATGTTGTTTCATCTAAAACTTTGAAGAGAGGGTCACCCTATTGCTATTCTCAAGTTGAAGTATATGCTGGAGTCAACCAGAAATTTAGAGCAATAGAAAAAGAGGATAAGTGTTACCGAGTGAAAGCTGCCAATTTGTCCATATTGCCCAAAAAGGTAGATGCTGTTGCTTTCCCGAGAGACATGGTGGGTGCAAAATACATAAATGCTTCTTCTAACAACAGAACAACTGGGATATCTGAAGTGGAAGTAGAAAGGAGGAAACCAACTGGCATTGTTGGGTGTTCATTTGCAAACTTAGAATCAAATAATGCTGATAATGTTACATGCTCCGTTGGTAGTTGTAGCATCACTTGCAACAGTTCCTATAAGATCCCTCATCATGTTTCTGCAGGTCATATGAAGGATGATGATAGTCATTCTAGTGATGCTGAATCTTTTTGTGAGTGGGGGTATGAGGAAGGAAATTCTCTCCTTCCTACAAAAGAGGAACTAGCAACTGAAATACATAGGTTAGAGTTGCATGCCTACCGTTGCACTATAGAGGCATTACATGCGTCAGGACCTTTAAGTTGGGATAAGGAAGAATTAGTGACAAATCTTCGTCTTTCGCTCCATATATCAAACGATGAACATTTGGTTGAGCTAAGAAACTTGGGCTCTACTCATACTAGCATTCCTATTAGATGACAGGAAAATTTTCTTTGAATTCATATTTTCTTTTTTCCCCTAGATGTAAGATCAGATAAACATTTGTTTTAATGGCCTCACTACCTTGTAAGAAGCGAGATGAGTTGTTTCCCATATCCCCTTTTTTTTGGGTTCTACAACAGTGGTCTAGTTTGAAGTGTATGTACTACAAACTATACCAAGCAATTAATGTTTCTAATCTCATCCTTGTGTATCAGTTTTTCTCTTCTGTTTTCTTGTGGGCTTGTGCTATTATGCATGTCATTCTTCTTATGTTTAGTATCTTCTATGTTATGTTAAAAGTACGCCATAGAGTTGCAAACAATTGGCAGATAATGAGACTATTATAATATTACAATCTTGTTGCATCTTTTAAGGATCTGTATAATATGAGATATGTCAGGTCAGCTTTTCTGCTTTACTACGCGAATTAACTGCTGGCTTTTGAGCTTTTGTGATATTAGGATCCCATTTTATCACTAAAGTCCTTTGAGCGTTATGCTTATGACTTTCTTGCATCTTATGTGTAATTTTGATCTTTCCTCTTTCTTTTTTTTTTTTCCATATGATGGAGGTAGTAAGATTAGTTTTTCTGGGAATTCCTTGAGTAGCAAGAAAGCTATTCCACGCTTTCTACTTTTATATGCATATGTTGGGGGATTTGTCCTATGAACTCATTTTTCTCTATTCCGTTGGCACTTGGCAGTATAGGCAATTACATTTGAGGACATTATTGATGAGTCCCCTGCATTTTCCAGGGCTGAAGTAGTAAGGCCTGTACACCTCACCCCAAAATTTCCAAAGATGATGTTGGGTTTGCCGCCTTTCTTTCGGTCTAGACACTGGGATCTTTTAGTACATCTGATGATGAGCCACTGATTCATTATTTGCTGTGGTCGCTGCATTCTTCCATTTCAGGCCTCCTGTGAGCCTCAGATATCTGTGTTGCTGAAGGATGTAAGACCAGTATCTTGTGGCTGCCATGGATGACCTGATATGTGGATGCTTGAAAGGTTTTATTTCAAACCTTTGCTTCAGCTCATCTATATATGATTTTTTTTTGCGTGCTGATGTGTGCTTTGTTCACCATATGTTTGGAATGGATATATATAACCTTGGCTCTTAATACTTGAATCTGAAAAGATTTGAAAATTTTGAAGCCTGGTTTGAGAGTCCTGCAGAACTTTGAATGCACACTTCCTACCATGTACTTTATGACTTGGGGTCAATTCTGTATGAAGAGCTATCAGATGGTGGATTTTTCTCCTATTCATGCACAAAATTGTCAATAAGGACACAGAAGCTGTTATGAAGCTTGGAACCTCAAATTAGTTTATTACCCTTAAAAAAGATTAGCATGTTATGAAGAACTCAACAAGCAACAAACTCTGCAAGGAGATATGTTTGTTTCGAGTATTTGAAAGGCCAATGCATGTTGAAGAGGAACTCGATCATTTTTTTAAAAGTTTCTTGCACGTTTGGGAGATTTAATCAAGACTTTTAATTGAAGTGATGATGTTTCCTTCAATAGTAATAAAAAAAAAAAATGTTATTCTCGATGCCACCTCTTACTGCATCCTACTAATCTGCCTTTAATAGAACCTATCCAAAGATGCATCTAAGTAAGATTTTGAAATCTTATTTAAAATTTACAAACATACGCATCATTGAAATATGACAAGCTTTGAGACCCCTCTTTGTTTCTTGATTATCTTAGTACTTTTTGGGTCCCATTTCAGAAGTCGTTGGTAAAGCTTCCAAACCTCACTAACTTTTGCCAGAGGAAAAGGCATAACTTTTAAGCTCTGTTCTTTTGGATCACATTTGCATATTTTTTCCTATACCTACAAATGCAAATACTCTGTTGCTTTCGCAAGTTAATATTACTTAGTAAGTCTAGATAGTTGTACAAATGGTAAATCCTCATTATTATACTTGAAGTAGTTCTGAAGTAGTGAAATTTGCACTTAAGCTGTCAATGTGGAATTTTTGAAATTTTGACGTTTAGTGCTTTATGATTACAAAGGCTCCTCAAGTGATCATTTTGCCCCAAGTTGTTTGAGTACATTGAAATTGTAGCCTTAAGTTATTTGTTGTAAACTGATAAACATGGATAATAGATGATCTGCTGATCTAAATATCCATATCTTCATAGTGGGTTTCTTTCCGCCTGAAATCTGTTGATCTGCATCTTAGTGAGAAATTGGCCAACTCTCCTGGTGAAGTAGGTGACTACAACTTTTTTTGAAGAAAAAAAGAAGAAGTTTTTGCTGCTGATAGCCCTTCAGTACGTTGTTTCTAATTATTGCAGTTTCTGCATTGTGGTACGCGTGATCTGACTGGATGAAATTTGGATCAATTTGAGTCGTCAATTTCTCATCTTTGCCTTAAGCTCTGGTCATTTAGCCAGGGGCGCAATTATCCACTTCAACGATTGTTTTCAATGTGGAAGAGTAGGCTGCAGGTATATATGACCTCAGAACTCAACACCTTGTATACAAGTAGTGCTATACATTGTCCTCCATCATCCTAAAGTTTATGTGACGTGGTCCTCATGCATTTGGTGCATAAAAATTAATTTTTTTAGTTGGGAGACTACACCACATAAGATTTATGGTAATGGGAAATAATGGAGTGATATATAGCATTACTCCCTATCATACCCATGAACTATCTTTCCCTTCTTTTTTTTTTTAATTTATTATTATGATTGTTATTATTATTATTATTATTATATTTTTGTTTTGCTACATATTTTTTATTTTTGAATTGATGTATAATAATTAGCCATGTTCATTAGTACTTTGCTTAAGACCCCCTTTGTTTTAACGTGAACTTTTTTTTGGAAAAGGCTTTTCATATTTTTCAGTGTTTCACATGCACAATGTAAAATGTTGGTCAATTTGAAAATGAATACTAACATTTTTTTTATTTTTTTTATTTTAGTTTTATAAATTAATATGATTGATTGAAAATATAAAAAATATTTGTGATTTTCTGTACGCACCAAATACCAAAAAATATTTTCAGCAGAAAACATTTTCCTAAAAAATAATTTTTTCAAAATTATGTTTTGACAAAAATTATTTTACACCGAATCTTTAGTTTTGGCATCTCAATTTGTAACTTCTGGTAATCAAAACGTTCTTTGACGTCTCATGACTCTTATCTGACTCTTCTTTCAAAGTTTGGGTGGACGTCTTAAGAAAAATAAATGTTTGAACTTTGAACACCAAGAAGAAAGAAAGATATTGAAGAAAATTAGATTTACGAGAATCTCAAAAAATTGCATTTACGAGAATGTAAAAAGTTACCACTTGAACTTTTAAAAATTTCAAATTAAAAGTTCGTATTATATATCAACCGATTTTCAAGGGAGTATTTGGTTCGTAGATTCAAGGGCATATTTGACTACCGACACCTATTGCTATACAGGTATTGAAAATGGTAGGAGTAATGCTATATATTATACTATCGTTTTATTTTTGTCTTATTGAGTAGAGCTCATCAGTTCTTAGATTGTTAAAAAAAAATAAAAAAAATAAAAGCTAATATGCATTACTAAATCAGTATAGTAGAATAGAGTAATATGTAATATTACTCTAACCAAAAGTGCTACTCACTTTGAACTAATCGACTTCTCTTCATTTTCTTTGAAATGAAGAGGATCCTTTTACATTATGCGTGGCCTTTCCCACTAAAATTATTTTAAAGGCATGTATAATTTTATCCCTCTAAAAGTAAGGAACCGGCTTCCCTCTATTTCTTTTGAAATGAATAGGATCCATTTCCTATTTTAAAGGCATGTATAATTTCTTTCCTTTTTCTTTTCCTCAATCCCTTCCTAACATTACAACTAAAGACTAGAGACTTGCATTTATTTGAATGCATTCTTGCCACCTAACCCAAGATTGTGGCTGCAAGCCTCATGAGTGAGTGTCTTATTCTGATTAGTTTCATCCATCCTTGTTGTAAGCGAGATTTAATCCCAAACTCTTTAATATGATGCTAAAAGACTTTCTGCTAACTAGATTATCTTAATATCCACCAATTGTCTACTTCATAATCTCTAGGATTCCCACTTTTCTTATTACAAAATAATAATAATAATAATAATAATAATAAAATCCTCTTCCTTATGAAGAGCAGCACTTGGGCCTTGGTAGCTAGCAGACCATCTTTGTAGGCTTAATCAGCCCAATTAACCAAACTATTAAGCCCAATTAACCAAACTATGTTAACAAGTATGCCATTAGTCGATGCGAATGGACTTATTTCTGTCCATGACGTCCCAGCTCGGATACTTTACGACCCAAAAGAAATTTTGGGGTTGGAAAATCATATTCAATGCTGCTTTCATCTCATTTAGTCCAATGACTGAACAATAAAATAAAAATTAACGAAAATTTCATTTGTTTTAAGGTTTTCAGGAGTTGAAACCATTGTGCTTCTATTTTTAAGCTCCACAATGTAGCTATCCGAAATAAAGGCATTAACTTAATATTTTGAAAATCAACCGTGGGTTAGCTTCAGGGGTTTTTGTTTTTGGATGAATAAATTGAGGGTATTTCAAGGCCCTATGATCATGTAATGTTCACGACATATTTTGTTGTATAAGTTGGCCCTATATTATTTACAAAGTCTGCTAGCATGTGACACCCTTTCTCGTCCCAACACCTGAATCTGAACCAAGTAAACGACTGCGGGTATTGACAGCTTAATTCAAGAGGTCGTTCTTTTATTGCAGAATTTCTAATCCCTTGCGACAGTAGTTTTAGCTGCATTGCAATGCGCAGTGAACCATAATAAATTTTGGCCTAATTTTTAGCTACTTCCAGAATTTGCATGAAAATAGTTATAATGTTAAGTCATTGAATACTGACAGGCGAATAGAGTCACGAAAAGAGCAATGGCTACTATTGGGTCAATGCCGATAGATTGGGCCATTATAGACATTGGATTTGGAAGCGTATTAAAATGTTACAATTTTAAGGATTAAGAGTTTAACCAAATCAGTATCTAACAATCCAAGCACACTATTCTAAATTTCTTTTTCTCTTACATACTACGATGTTATATATATATTCAACAAACACTACTTAAAAGGGAAATGGCATCGATGAATCTAGGGTATTGCATGGAGTGTAATACCTCTTTTCTGGACCGTTCATTCAAATGAACGATCCATATTATAATAGCAAATAAAGGGAGGCTTAGAAGAAAAAAGAATAGTGTTAAGGGGTGACTTTTGGTGGTCAAACCACTTAAAGTGGGTGATTCGGCCACCCACAAGAGGTGGTTTGGGAGTGGTTAAACCACCCCTTAACAAAAAAGAGTGGTTTGAGAATAGCTGAACCACCCTCAAACAGCTTCGCTATTGTTTGGCCAATTCTCAAGAAGCAATTTGGGGGTGGCTGAACTATCCCCTTTGCTAAAGAGTGGTTCGGTCACCCCTAAGCGGCCAATATAGGGGTGGTTTGATTACCCACAAAAGGTGGTTCGGGGATAGCCAAACCACTCCAAACAGCTTAGGGGTGATTCGACTATGGTTGATCTGAGGGTGGCCGAAGAACCACCCCTTTCCTCAATGTGTAGTTCAGCCACCAACAACCGCCCCCTTTACACAACGTTTTTTTTTTCTTCTTCTTTTTAACCCTCTTTTTATTTGTTGTCATAATCTAGACCGTTGATTTCAAATAAACAATAATAATAAAAAAAAAAAAGGTATTATACTCCATGCAATATCTGGGTATTGTATTGTATAATTTGTATGGGATCCACTGGATGCCTTATCTATTTGAGTTTGATTAAGTTCCCTGTTTTTATAAGGCCCTTTGAGACGGAAAGTGGGTTTGATGGATAGAAAGGCTGCAAATGAGTCGGGCATTTATGTGGCTCCACCAAATCCTCTGCCATTGTCTCATTTGCTTCCTTCATGATTGGAACTCCCATGTGATCATGCTCCTTTCCCACGCTGACAAAATATTTTAAGCATAACATTAACATACATATATTGGATTCATAAACACTTCCTATTCCCTTCCCTTCCCTTCCCTTTCCTTCCACCAACAGAATGTTCATCAATTATTGACAGAATTGGTTTATTATTAAAAAGAAATCATACCAAGGGTTACTAGCTTCTTGTAATCCTATTTTTGTTCACATACTGAAAATTTAATCCCTCACTTTGGAGTATATCTTGGGATATGCTCTTTTGTATCATAGACTCCTCCACGAATGTATGAGAAGGTCCCCATTATAATTAGCATGAACGCACCCTCATCATAGCATTTATGTTTAAAAAAAAAAAAAAAAAAAAACTAATATATGTACATCTGGCAAACTGCGCAATAAAATTTTATAAATATTTGTTTCTTAGTAATCTCCAAGTAATCATTCATGTGGCAGTAAGATCTCTGTGCATGCAAAGAGACAGTGAGATATGGATGATGATGAAGACTATATATATATATATAATTAATTAATAAACAAGATTGGACATAATTTGGCGTATCATATATATATATATATATATATATATATATATATATATATATTATATATATATATATATATATTCATGCGATTCGAAAAGAGAGGAGAGAGGGAGGGAGAGATCGATGATGAGGGAGAGGGCTTGCGGCCCTTTGTTCTATGAGAGACCGACAAGGTCGCATTAATCAAGGGCAGACATTGGCCAGCTCAATTGCTTTGGCACGAGTGCGAAATCAGGAGACATTCGGGATTAATTTAATTAATTAGAGATGATTTTCAAACTCTATTTTTACTTGGAGCTGAGTAATGTGGGGGGAAGGAGACAGTGCCTATAGGTTGATGTGGAAACATGCTCAAGACAAAGAACAAAAACGAGCAGAAAGCTAGCTCCAATACAAACAAAAAACAATTAAGACTAAGATTATGACATTTAATAATAAATAAAATATGGTTGTGAAGAATTATGCAGTACGTGAAACAATTCTTTCTTTTTTATTTTTATTTTTATATGTATCTGGGGTATCTTAAGGCGATGCTGGCAGCTGGCTCTGCTGGTACTTTGCCCTTAGGAAATCCCCAAATGACTCAAATAATGGGATTAATGCGATTCGTATGGGATGCAATATCTTTTTCTTGTGACCTATTCATTTTATAAATGAATGGTTTAGATCGTGAACACAAAGTCACAAAAAAAAAAAAGATAAAAAAAAGAAGGAACAACAAAAAGAACCACCAACTCTAAAGGAGTGGTTTAGGAGCAGCCAAACCATCATCTCAGAAGGAGTGTTTTATGAGTGGCTGAACCATCTCATGTAAGGTTGATATTTTTTGACATGATTCGAGGACCTGACAAAACTTAATACAAAATTAACGAATTATCGTTAAGAGATTTTACTGTTTAATTAAATGTTTCGAGTTAAAATTAACTTATACAACCTTATCCTCATGCCTCGATATGAATTATCGCTTCCTAATCCTATGGTCTTGCATGGGTAATAATGATAATAATTATAATGGCATTGTCCTAGTAGTACGATGTTCGAGATTAGCAAAGGTTAATAATCACACGGTGTGTCTGCAAAGAGAGAGGGAGAGATAGGGCATGTACATGTACATGCGATGCCGAAAGAGGATGTTTAGGAATTGAAAATTACAGTGATACGGTAATTATAGATAGGATCACATGCTTCATGGCATGCCATTGACTCCTTTTAACAAAAGCTAAGAAACGCAGAAGTAGAAGAGAAGAGAGAGATGATGATATGTATCCAAACCCACATGCTTCCTGGGGACCATCGAAACCCCAAAATTAGAGCATGAGAAGATCCCAAAAACTAATACAAAATTAAAATGTTGTTTCTCTCAAATCTTTACTTGTTACTAAATTACATCTCAAAGCCCTAACCCCCATAAAGGAGAAGGTATATATATAAGAAAAAAAAAAAAAAAAGAAAAGAAAGAAAAGTGCAGTTGCATGCTGGACTACAGTCACCTTTGCTTTTAAACAACATTTCATGCCTTGCCTTGGGCACTGCATCTGTCTTTGCTTTTATTCTTGTAGTAACACTAAGCTCACTAATTTGGGTGACCCTTCTTTTATTTTAATTAAGGGGCACCTTACCCAATACTTGAGGGATGGAAACTTCTCTATGCATGCACTATGGAAATACCCACGAACTCTTTTTTATTTTTTTATGTAAAGAATGTTTGGGAAGACAATCAATTTCGCGAAAGAGTACTGTTATGAATTATATTTTTATTTCACAATGCTGATGTGATAATCTCAATTAACTCTTAGAGAGACCATTATTAAAAAAATATATAAAAAGCCAATAGTTAGTTGAATTTGTCATATAAGCATTATGAGATAAGTGTATAATAAAAATGTATACGGGTTGATTTAGTAAAACATTTTAGATTGTTTATTTTGCTTTTTAGTTGTGATGTGACATAAATGTGAAAATATGTTTAGGTGTTTTATGAGTATTTTGTGTTTGGAGTTATTCGTTAATGCTTTTGCTTTTTTGTTAAGAAGCCAAAAAAAAAAAAGTCATAAACGAGTTGTAGTATATAGTATTTCTTTTCGCAGAAAGATGGTTTTTGAAGTGAGTAATGCTAAAGGTCCTTCTTGTGTCTCTCTAAAAATGATATGACTTTTAAAATCACCTTGGATTTATAATAGATAGTTATTGAATTTTGATTCAATATATAGTGATTTTAAAAGTCATATCAATTTTAGAGGGGCACAAGAAGAATTTTAGCATCTTTTGAAGCTCTTGAAAAATTGAATTCTCCCTACAACAGTGAGATGCTTGGTCTGATATCAAAGTCAACCAAACATGTATCTTTAGTTCTTTATATACCAAGAAAGGAAATTATGCATAAATGAGATTGTAAGATAAAGTTTAGGGTTTGTCAAGGAATTAAGTCACATGAAATGAATATGAAAATCAGTTCTTCGGAAATATTGTCTACTATATTTCCGTTCTTTTTTTCTTCTTTTTTTTTTTTTTTGGGGGTGGGGGGGAGGCAAGTTTCTAGTTGATTTGCATATATATATTTTCCTCTCTCCTCTTTCGTTTTCAAACCCTAACATATTATCACCTTCTTCTTTTTTTCTTGCTTCCTTTCTTGTTGTATTCTTTTCCTTTAGACCTCTTCCTACTTTCATATCCTCTAACCATTGAAAAGGTTATTTGTTCATATAGTATCAAAGCCACATTGAAGCAAAAAACGAGAGGACATGCAATCTCAATATAAGAGTCCAGCAAAAGAAATTTTTTTAAAAAAAACAAAGCAAATGCTTTATTAATTAGGTTGCCTAGGTTATAAAAAAACAAGAGGGATTGAGGGAGTTTTTCTTTTCTTCTCTTTTTTTTTTTTTTTCGGTCCTATTTTTGAGGTAGTGTGAGAAGTACTATGTGGAGGCTTTTGTATTCTTATTTTCGAAGTTAACACTAATAGGACAAGTAAAAGGTAATTCAGTATCTCTTTTTTTTTTTTTTTTGTGAAACTAGCCTTACCCTTTTAAAAAGTGACATATCCAATTACTATAAAGTCATTTCTCATTAATTATGAAATAAAATCTGATAGCTAGGCCAATATCCCATAGGTAGACTTCTTACTTTTTTTTTTTGTCAAATTGTGGTAGTCCTCTTAATTAATTACCTAATTACGGATTTGCCAAGAAATTTTCGTGAATCTACTTTGACAAACATCAAATGAACCATTATATATATAAAACCACACTTAACCAATCTAGGGCTTCTCTTGTGAGTTCTAATATTACAATTTTAACCATAAGTGGCAGTGGTTCAATGGCCTCAAGGGAATTTTCAAGAGGTTAGGCATGTACTAGGGCGTAATTTGAAACCCAAAATAAGAATTATCACACAAGCTTAATTAGTATTAGTCACCTTAGGTCCCACTAATGTTTTGATAGGGTTGGGCAAACTCAATTGGTCTTGAGGGAGTGCATGTGGTTCCCTCTATCTAGGCCCCTCCTGAGCAATTTTAAACTGGCTGGTACTACTATGGTCACATCTAGATAGAGTAGCTACAGTTGATCACCCCTTATTGCCCTTTTCATTTAGAAAAAATAATTACAATTTTAATATAATTCAAATAAAAAAAATACAAATTTAATATAATCTCTTATGTTGTTGCACCCTTCTTACTAGCCAGGAATAATTGTTTTAAGAGAAATGCCTTATTTTATCACTAACAAAGCCTCGCAAATAGCTCTAATTTGTCCTCTAAATGAAGTTGTTAAACTGTAAAACATAGAAATGTTTTTTTACAGGTGGAAAAGCAAATGCATAAGTCCAACACTTAATAAGTAAATCACCAATGGAACTTATCCCATGTAGTGAGCATGGTTTAGTATAAGTAATCAAAACATTGGGTACTTCAAAATTAGTATGCATTTGAGAAAAAAAAAAAGATAATAGTGTTGCCTCTGTTATTACACAATTATACAAGGAAAGTATGTTTTGAAAATGGTTAAGGCATAATTCCAAGGACAAGCACATAGTATTTTAATGCTAGAAATTATGCTAATAAAGTGTACATAATAATTATAATCATTTGTAACTCATAACTGTCATCCATATGGACTATTCGAATCCTTAACCCCTTCTTAATAGGGTTTGCACGTCTCGAGTGACTTTTAGTACAACACTAGTGCCCCAGTGAAGAACAATAGCAAGCATGTTAGTGGCCTCACTGGGTCTGATCCCGAGTGATCTACACTACTAACAATGCCGCAAGGCGTGACCACCACTCATACATGGTTGCGCTAGTCATTAATAACCATTGGACCGAAGGCCAATAACATAAAAGTATTATAGATGAAATGATCAAGTCTTTATGCTGGTGCCACCATCCGTACACGGGGTGAAACATGTTATATAATTCATTTTAGACTATAAATCACGTTATAGATCATTATAACATATATTATAAAATGTAGAACCAACATTCATAAATGTTAGGCTCACAACATAAGTTATGCAAAGTTTATAGAAAATAGTCATGTTAAATGACAAAGTATTTTGGCGCTTCCATAGGCTATTACTTACCTTGAACGCTTGTCCTAAACTTTGTACATCTCAAAAGATCAACTTTACATTTTTGCAAGTCAGACTCTAATATTAAACATAACTTTCAACAAAACTTTAATTTTACACATGAAACCCTAATCATGCGTTTAAAACTCTAATCATGTTCTTTCTACCTAGAACGATTGATCGTTCTTCGCGCCCCCGCGCACGCGTGCAGGGGGTGGGGGGGACTGCTTGATTGGTGAAGATCGATCAATCGTTCCATAGAGGATCGATTGTTCCTTTGCCAGAACTTGATTTTCCTAATATAACTTACCAGATCTTAATCTATTGCTCAACCAAGACTCCTAATGGTCACAATAGTCCTAAAGAACACCATATATCATGCATAAACACTTTAAAACAAGCATGGCCAAAAAAATTACTCTAAAACATAAAAGGTTCCAACTTTACTCCTATAATCACAACCCTTTGTTAATCAACCAAAAACTACTTTGAAATGTGAAAAGGTTGGTGTTTAAACATTGTTTCAAAGTTAAAAATGAAACAAATATTTGAAGTTTACATTTTGCATGCAAGAACCAAACTTTACTTCTTAAAAGAGCCAACTTTAAGCCATAGGAAAAAGGAAACCAACTAATCATGATTAAATATGTCAACCAGTGTAAATTATGCATAATGAACAAGGATGAGTGCTAGCTTAAGTCTCCATACCTAAAGGTGGGAGCTTCTCCAAGCTCTTAGAAGCAAGACTTCTAAGGTGGTCTTCTCTCTCTCTCTCTCTCTAGGGTTGGATATTTGGAAAATGGGTGAAATAGGCTAGAGTTTATCTTAGGCCTTTAAAGAAGGCCCTTCCCACGTGTGTGTGTGTGTGCATGCTGAAAAATTGTCCAACAAGTGTGTAGACTGACACCGATCTATCGTTGAGAGGCACCGATCGATTGTTATGTGCCACGTTGCACCATTTTGATCGTTCTTGGACCGATCAATCCTTGGTTGAAAAACCTTAAGAATAATAATCATTTTTAAGACATGTTTTTAACACATTTCAAACACAAGTCATGAATTACCTTTGAAACTTGTTTGATTGTTTGATAAAGCAAAGTGGAGTATATTTTTTTTAAAAAAAAAATGTACACACACACACACACAATTTTGTATTTGAGTACTTTTAAATAATTCTCGTGGGTTTAACCAATGATTAATAAATAAAATATTTGCCATGTATTTAGGTGGAGTGTTACACAATTAGAGGGAACATGAATCTCTCAAGGATTTTATGGATGCTCTTATAGGGGGAAATTGAGGATGAGACAATAGTTTTTGCCACTCTCATTGGAAGTGTGTGACCCCAAAGCTCATTCATGGTAGAGTTGGCTAGGAGGACTTCGCTATCCTTTCAAGAATTCATCGACAAGGCTGATGAGTTCATGAATGCAAAAGACACTATTAGGGCCCTCATGTAGCCAATTAAGAAGGAGAGCAACCGATTGGAGAAGAAAAGAAAAGAGTTGTGCTAGGCGTCCGTCACAGAAGGACGCCTAGCGTCCGTTTCCTCTTTTAAAAAAAAATAAAAATTCAAAAAAAAATCACTTTTTTTTTCATAAAAAACATGTTTAATTTATCAAATCTCAATTGTAAAAAAATAACAAAAAATATTTTTTTAACAAAAAACAGGTTCAGACTTATTTCATCCCCATTTCATAGCCATAGAAAAAAATAAAATTGAGATTTGATAAATTTAAACATGATTTTTTAGTAAAAAAAAATGATTTTTTTAATTTTTTCTTTTTTCTTTTAAATAGAAACGGGGCCCAGCTCTACTCAAAGAAAAGATGCCCCTTGAACAGACCAATGAGAGGCAAAAACGTCCACCAAAAATCCGAGGAGTAAAGGGAGCATCCGCCGTAAAGATTGAGACCATTTCCTTCACCGCCCTTCAATTTTACTCCACTCAATACTTCGACAATTGAGGTATTGATGTACATTTGAGACGATCAGAGTTTGAATTAGATTGGAAAACTAAAGTCTCCATTGGAGTCCCAGCCTCAGCATAAATACTACTTATTCCACCAAGACCATGGTAATGACATTGAAGATTGTTACAACCTACGAAGCCAGCTAGAGACCCTAATTAAGGAAGTAAGGTTGCTAAGATTCATTGTCAATCAACAATGCCCAAGGCCAAGGCAAGATTGAAGGGATGACCAGAAAGGAAACCGAAGAGAAGACTAACTTAAGAAGATATCAAATGAAGAACTGTGGGAGGAACTGAAGAGAAGAAAAGGCATAGCGTCACTAGGCTAATCTAAGGTCAGGCTATTTAATACGCATATTAGCTAACTACTAGGGTCAAATCCAACTTCAATCAAGTTATGATTAACTATCTAAATTAATGGATGTAAGGAGGATTATTTGACAAAATAAAATTTATGAGGAAGTGGGTAAGTTGAAGTGATATCTCAAATTTGAAAATGAATGCAACATAACTGAAGATGTTATATTGAATTTGGTTACTTTATTTATTTTTGGCAAAAGGCAAACTATCTTAATGAGAAAGACATGCATTTGAGACTTTTTTAATCCATTATAAGGCATATGGAGACAACATGCATTTATTGACTTGCACATATATGAATAATTCACATATTCACATGCATCCAATAAAATTGAATCAAAATAATTTCTTACCCATTAAAGCTTAAATTGTTATTTTATGATTTTCTTTTTGTAACTAGAGGATAAAAGTGTAAGATGCCAACTTGTAATTGATCCACTAATGAAGGGTTATGATCCCAAATTGCATATATTACATCAATGTTGAACTACTTCTTACAATTAGGTACTATATCTTTATTTAATCAACCCATGCCATGCACTAAACCAATTAATTATTGTACCTAATGTAATAAGGTACCTTAAGGTTTAATCTAATTAATCAAAAACAGCAAATTAAAAATTGTGGAATATACCAACAAGGTTTCTCAAGATTTCGCTGAGTAAGAAAAAATATATTTGAGATTTCAATTGAGCATTATGAGGTTGATGTACATCCCAAATTTCAAAATATGTCTATTTTATTTGAGTTATGCAAATGATTAACAATTTTGAGAAAGTCAAAGATCTATCATTTGATTAAAAGGTTTGATTCATGTAGTGTTGACTATCTCTGTTTCTATTGCAACTACTAAACGAGCTTTTTCTATGCGCCATGAAACTTGTAAAACTAGATTACGTACTAGAATGGAAGATGTGTTTTTAGCATACCTTTTGGTAGTGTATAATGAAAAATAAATTGCTAAGTATTTCACTACATAGATGATAATGGATGAATTTCATTCTATGAAAAACTGTCGTCAAGCATCATTTGAAGGAGATGCCAAGTTCTTCCACATACAAAAGTCCTAGTTCCGCCTTTGCATGCTACAATCTTCTTTGTTAAGGATGGCACTTTAATTCATTTGTTAAATAGCTTCTTTTCCTGTGATGGGATGAACTTTGTGCTTGGTTCAATGTGCTTTATTTATTCACATCTTCATCTTAATTATTCACTCTTTTTTAGCAAGATAACCATAGCACTAAAAGAAGACAAAATTACAATAAAAGGGGAACCCCAACAAACATCCAAAAAATAGTCATTACAGTATATGAAATTAAAACTAAAATTAAAACGGGAGAAAATAATAAACAAGACTCCAAACATCACCTAGAAGGGGGGGTTAAATAGGTGTATGTCAAAATAACGTTGAGTTAAAAAATTAAGAAGCCACACAAACGTTCACCAAAAGTATGAAAGCAATAAAACAATTAACACAGATGTTTTGGTGATGAAGTTAAAACCTTTTGAAGAATTTCAAAAGTAAAACTACTTTGGAACAACCAAACTTAGGAAATCAATTCACTATAGAAGAATGAGAAATTACAAGGTATTCATACTCATAAAACCTTTGTGAGAAACACTCTTGTACTAGACAAGTGACCTACTTGTAGTATCGCAATAGTTTCGCCATAACTTTTAAAAAATTCTTCTATTGATCTCCTTTATCGAAATCTTTGATAGACTTTAGATGTGTAGCATAATTGAAGATTAACAAAAACTAAAAACTCTTAAGAAAGAAAATATAAACGCTCAAGCTCTCAAACTCTCTCTTAGCACATAGGATTTTAGTTGAATAATCTTTAAAAAATCATGTATAGAAGACCCCTAAAAATAGCCTTGAGAAAACTTAGTTCTAGCTGGAAAAAATACTTTAGCATTAAATAAAGTCGATGTCTTACAAGCTCGTTCGTACTAGGTTAAACCTAGAATAAAATGGTTAAAACAAACGGTGCGTCCGTACTTGTTGCAAACGGAGAAGTAGATGTGCTTCTCTAAGTTCTTCAAACGATCTTTTCGTACATACATACTACAGACGCCAAAGCAGACAAGCATCTCTAGAATTCTTCAATGAATGTCTCGTACATACTTACTACGGAAGAGAAAGCAAACGAGAGTCCTTGAAGGTCTTCATTGCATTGTTCGTACGGACTATTTGCAGACTAGAAAGTATACGAGAGTCCCTGTAGGTCTTCAAAGAATGTCTCGTACGTATTTTCTGCAGACGAGAAATCAGACGAGTGTCTGTGGTTCTTCATAATCACTTCGTCCATACTGAATCTAGACGTGATTAGAGATGAGCGTCTCTGTGATTCTTGGAAAAATTAACCCATCCGTACGTACTCTGGACACAATTGCAAACGAGCTTCGCTGTGGTCCTTTAGAAAACCTTCATTCATATTGACTCCAGACAAGCTTCTCAGTGCACTTCCAATATTAACAAATAAGAAAAAAACTTTTGAGAGCAAGTTAAATGGAATATTTTGACATCGAATTAAGCTAATAAAAAAACTAACAACGGTAAATGAATCCAAACAGATTAAGTCCCATGACGCGTGAAACATATCCAACTACGTACAACATAGAAATTTTTTGGAACCAAACTAATCTACCAATATCCAATCAATTAAGATTCATGAAATCTTAATATTACAAAACTGTGTAGAAATTGTGCAAAATATACAATACATACATATAAGGGCAGCTTCCTAGTTGTTAGCCATTTACTAAATCCTAGAACTAAAATAGAGCTCACATGCCAAGAGTAAAACACTCTGGTGAAAACCATGGTTACACGCCAGGGAAAACATTCTTTTGGTAAAAATAAAAAAAAAATAATAATAATAATAACAAAAAAAAAAAAAAATCATGGACATGGAGGTCAGTAGAGCAAGGTGAAGGGAATACAACGATACTTCTTGAAACATATCTCTTTTAGTTCCTATAATTCTGAGCAAGGCAAGGCAAGGCAAGGATGGGCATTTTGGTCACTCCACATTGCAGAATACGCGTTCTCACACTGGATGTTTGGTCTCTATAGAGATAGCAACATATCAGGACCGTTGATCTTTAGGGACCATAGGATGGGAAAGAGATTGGAAAAGGATGGGTGCACCGTGTTGTGGGTAAAGCAGCATCAGGACCGTCGGTGCATGCTGATAGCTTGGGGACAGCCTAAAGGAAAACCTTTGCAATATGATTGCCAGCGCTAGTTTCGCCTGCAACATGGCCAGATTTTGTCCGATGCACGTGCGAACCCCAAGCCCAAATGGAATGAACGCCATCGGATGCTTCGAAGCACGTGCCCCTCCCTCGGAGAATCGAGCAGGGTTGAATTCATTAGCATCATTGCCCCACAAAGCTTGATCATGATGGACGGCCACGATTGGAATCAATATCTCGGTCCCACGTGGGATCCTGTATCCCCCCAGCTCCACATCAACTTTGGCCCGCCTTATCGTCGCGATCGTCGGAGGGTACAATCGGAGGGACTCATTCAAGATCATGCTTAGCTGCACATGATACATCCAACCATAGCCCACAAAATTAGAGACCAATTTGCCCCCCACCCCCCTTCCCAGATGGAATTTGTGAGGCTTTTAAAATAATCATTTTCACAACATGACAAAACTGCCACTAAATGTTCCCACCAAAACAAGTAACAATAAAGCGAAAGGTGGCAGTTTGGCTTTTCTCAGGAAACAAACATGTGCTAAGAGACAAAAGCATGATTCTTTGTCCTCGCTAATAAATATATAAATATAAAATAAGCTTACCGTCTTAAGCTTGACAACATCATCTTTGCTGGGTGTATCACGTGCCCCACACACCCTCAGAACCTCCTCACGTGCCTGTACCTGCCAGTGTGGGTGCATAGCTAGAAGAACCGTTGTCCACGTCAGCAAATTGGATGTGGTCTGTTTGCCGGCAAAGAAAAAGCTCTTGCACTCTTCCACAATGTCATGGACAGTGATATTTGATGATGGTGATGAATTTGATGCCTGAATCATGAGCCCCAGCAGATCTTTCCGACCACTTTTCTCTGCCATTACATCACCACCGCCACTACTCTCTCTCCGCCGTTCGATTAGCTTCACCACGGATTTCTTGATTTCCTTGTCCAATTTCCAAGAATTCATGTTTCTCTTTGTGGGTAAGAATCTGTAAAAATAAGAAGATCTAAAAACTTTATTTTCATTAAATCAAATATTAAATACACTTCCAGTTATAGTAATAATTAAGATAGGTGACTACCTGATAAGGACATGATACGGACTGAAGATTGAAGAATATACATAAATGAGAATTAGTAAAGAGTTTTATTAATTAGCTGGAGACGTTACCTATACCCAGGAATGAAAACTTTTTGAAAAACATCAGCGGCAAGCGCCATTTGTTGTCCTTGTAGCCGGAAAATGGCTTTTCCGTCCTCGTAGCTGCTACCAAATGCCGTTCGTGTAATGACATCCTCTGTGAAGTTTTGGAACCACTCGGAAACTTCAATTTCAACCTCGCCGGAGTCCGACATTGCCGACCACTTCTCCAACATGTCCACCACGCTCTTCGCTACCACTGGTATCAACAGCTACATACATACGTACACGACAAGAAAAGGTAAAACTTCAAATCTTTTTTATTTTACTTTTTTCTTTTATGGTTTTTATGTAATTTACAACTTACTTTGAGATTTTCCATATGGAAAGTGGGGGTGATGATTTTGCGATGGTGAGCCCATTTCTCTCCTTTGAGGCTGAGGAGGCCGTCACCTTCAAGCTGCTTCACAAGTGGGTGAGCCTCAATCTTCTCATAGAATTCTGCCTTGGAGGTGAAGATATCTCTGATGAGGTCTGGATCGGCGATGGTGAGACGAACCGTCGGTCCGAACCACACCAGAAATGTTGCACCTGTAAATCATACACCCACAACTCTGATTATTAATTAATGTGATGATCATAAAAATATAGAAAGAAATTAATTTATTGGTTCAAAGATTTTCACGAAGATGGAACTGCCACACATCCTCAAGTAGAAAGAATCAAGTTTGCGAAAAAGAGGAATGAGCAAGAAACATGACAGCCATTAATTCAGAGTGAAGGTGGATAGTGTAGACCCTACGCTGCTACACAGAGAGAGAGAGAGAGGGGGGGCGGAAAAACAAAAATAAAGTAGGAAGAAGACAACTCAAATTAGAACTAGTACCAAACACATACAACTTCATTATCAGAGAATTCAATCCTCCTATAAAACAAATGAAAGAGGACAAACAAATCAGAAAGCAAATGGAAACATTTTTAAGTATATATGATTCTTTTTTTCTTTTTTTCTTTTTTCTCAAAAGAAAAAACTACAATACAATGCTAGAATAGACAGAGAGATAATAAAAAAAAATGTTTATTGAAATTCCCGGGGGGAGGAGGTAGGATTGAAGAAAAAGAAAAGAAAAATGAGGAAAGAGAAAAGAAGAAACACAGAAGTGGAAGAGTCCAAAATCTGAGCTTCAACATCAAGTATCCAAGCTAGGAAAAAGCCTGAAAAGTTGTAAAAAGAAGTACCCTAACTAAAAAAAATAAGCCTTACAAAAGTGACAATTTCTGGAGGAGTACTGATCATGAAACCGCCTAAAGTAAGATTATAACTGATCAAGTCTAAGATTACAAAAAAAAAAAAAGAAAAAGAATAAGAAAAAATACCATAGATTTTTTTCCAGTGATGGTAGAAGGAGAGGACACGGGGGACGATGTTGTGGGAGAAAGGCATGGGTTGAGAGGAGGCCTTCAACATCATGCCGCCAAGTTCTTTGACATTTCCAATGAAGAAACGGTAAGGGGGGCCTCTGATTCCTTGCTTGGAAAAATGGTCTTCAATTTTTCTGGGTCTCCACCAAAGCAAGACGACGACCTTGAGAAGAAAAACTAAGAGGATGAAAGACAGGAAAAGAAGCTTAAGGAGACAGGACAAGAGCTCCTCCATGTTTGATCGACGACGACCTTCAAACAAATTTTCTTTTAAAGCCAAAGCAGTCTCTCTCTCTCTCTCTCTTTGGTCAGTTCGTAGCAGAGCAGCCTTATTAGTTGCTTCTTATCTGCTTTGCTTTGCTTTGCTTATGTTGTTTTACTTGTTGTGTAGTGACCTGGCTTTAATACTACTATAACACAGAGAGAGAGAGAGGGTGGTTCTTTTCTCTTAGTTAGGAGGGAGAGGCTAACCAAGGCCAACGGCGTAGGGGCCGCCATTGGAATTCTAAGGGTCAACGAGTGGGGGGGTTTTTTAATCCTTTTTATTTTTTTATTTTTGATCCGTGTAAGACAATATTACCCTTGTCCTTTTTGTATTAGTATTATTATATCCCTAAACTTAATTTCTTGAGTACTATGTTTTTGTCATATTTATATATTCGACAATTAATGAACTAAGCCTTTTTCGATGAAAGGTATATATATACTACTCCCCTTTACTACCATTTTTGTTTTGTTTTTGGTCTTTAGTAGTCTATTTCCAAGGAAGTCCTACATGGTAGATGTGAGGGAGATTTTCGTCACTTGCTAGATTTTCAAGAAAGAAAATAAAATTAAGGCATGATTGGAGCCTTGTAGGACAACAGAGGAGCATGAGGTGTACATTGTGTTGTATGGCTTTATTTATAAATAGTCTACTAAATTAAGATCCTATGGCTATGGATGATTGGTGATATTTTGGAAGGTCTTTTTTTTTTTTTTTTTTCTTATTTTAAGTTTGAAAAAAGTGTTCTCTTATACCATGAAGTTGAGAACAGTTTTTATTGTTTTGTATTAATGAGTTATTTATTAATATTTTTATTTTGAAAACATAAAATAAGAGAGAAGACCAAGGCCAAGCATGACCTAGGCCGGCCGGTGACCCACGGCCATTGATTGAGTTTTTTTATACTTTTGTTTTGTAGAACAAAAAATTAAGAGAAAATGACCAAGGCCAAGCATGACCTAGGCCGGCCGGTGACCCACGGCCATTGATTGAGTTTTTTTTTTTTGTTCTTATGTTTTACTTTTTTTTTTTAATTTTTATTTTAAAGGTATTTTTATATTTTATTAGTTTTACATGAATATAAAAGACATTTCATATCTCTTTAACGTCTAATTTAACCCAAAACCTAACACTTAGATGACAATTGCTATATATATTGTTGGCAAGTTCCCAGACGTCCCAACAGTATATTTGATAAACTATGTAATAAAAAAAAAAGTATTTTGATTATTCCAACAAATATAAAAATAGAGTCTAATTCTCATAACTAGCTGTAGGAATTGAATAAAAAAAAAAAAACTAGCTGTAGGAATTGTTTTTCTTGTTATTATTTAAAAATATATACATTTAAATTGGGGAGTCTACTACATGATCAGATCATATGCGTAATGGAAAAATAACGTACAAGTGAAGACACAATGAATTTTAAATTTAACCCTTTGTTGTTGTATATGGAGAGCGACAGATCTCATGCTGCAAAAAGGCATACACAAGTCAACTCAATGATCTCGCTCTTTCCTTCTTAATTTCTTTTTTCTTTTTTTTTCCTTGAGATGGCCTCATCCAATAAAACAAAACCAACTCTTTAAAATATCATCATAATTATTTTTTTATTGTATGAATTTTTGAACTGTTAGGGGGGTAAATGAGATGGATTTTTATAAGTTTTAACAATATTAGGTAGGGAAATTTAGTGATCAATATACAAATGGGATGAGGTTTGCTTAAAACCCAAGGGCCCAAAAGTCATCCCAAAACTTGTCGGTTTATAATTTTGAATCCAAACCATTTAAATAATGAGTAATGTTATTTAATGAACTGATTATGAATATCAAAAAATTTGATGATCAACCTTTGTAAAAAAAAAATCGAGGGTTAAGTTCTACTGTCATATCATTTTAATTGTATGACATTGTATTAACAATCTATTAAATAGTATTACTCTAAAACAATTCTAAATCTGTCTTATAGATGAATTGAGACTAATTAGGTATAAATATGAAAAGAAGGATGTATATTTTATATATATATATATATATGGTGGAGTAATAATGGTAATGCTGCTTAAGCTTCCATGGCTTATTGCTTGCTCCCGAAAAGATGATTTGGGGAAGAGAGAGAGAGAGAGAGAGAGAGGAGGGGCACAAAGGGGTTGTTGTTTTGGAATGTTGCTCTTAAATTAGTGCACATGGGAAAAAGGGTGTCTAGTATAGGTTCTTTCTGTGGTTTAGGTGGGGAAATATGCTCTTGTGAACCAACCATTGGGGTGCCCACGCAGAGGCCTATCTCCCTTAATCTTGTCCTAATGCACCCAAGACATGTTGGGGCTATGTATCCCTCATGGTCCTACTTTTGTTTTTTTTTTTTTTGTATTTTAACTGCAATTCAACGCTTATATACACTTTAGCCATTGGCTGACTTAACTCATAAAGTTTATCTCATCCAAGCCGCTCACATTGACCTCCATCTATTTTCTCATGTTTTTAACAAAAATAAAATAAAAATAAAAAATAGAATATATATATATATATAGAGAGAGAGAGAGAGAGAGAGGAGAGAGTGAGAGAGAGAGAGAGAGAAGAGGAGGGTGATAAAAATGAAACTTATTATTACAAATTGAAATGGGAAAAAAAAAATGTGCCATACAAACACTACTTTCTCCGTAAAATAAAAAACACAAAATAAAAGACAAACTAGAACATATATATATATATGCAGTACTCACCCTTATTATAAGGGTGCATGTCGATTTTTCGAAAATGAACAAAATAATCCAACCAAGAAAAGGCTGCAGCTGATGATCGTGCCCTTGCTTCCAATTTTTGTTTTCCTTTATCATTTTTTGTCCACATTTAAAATCATATCATATATACAAAGGCGTACATATATAAAACTTGCTGTTTTCACATGAAGACGTATTGTAGATGTATTAATTACTTGCACGTAGGGATCTCTATATATATATATCAGAGAAATTTCCACATTAATTAAGCACTTGCGTGATTATCTTAATTAATTAGATCATTGTCATTCTTCTTCTTCTTCTTCTTCTTCTTTTTTTTTTTTTTTTTCAATTTCATTCTTCTTTTCATTAGATTTCTTTCCGTGAGGACAATCAGCTTGTTTAACAAATGCACATCCCAATTTGGCGTTAAGTTTTAATTAGCAGACAGCTAATGCACATGGACCTGCCACCTATTTGTTATCTCAATTAAATTTGTCAACGAGGGGAATAGATGAAATTCTATATATATAATTTTCTTATAATTTGTACAAAACTTATCAAGGTGTGATATAATATAACTAATAATTAATAAATAAAACTCCATTAATTGTTAATTTTCTTGGGTGCAAAAAGTGCAAGTTAATTATTAGCCGTCGACCAATAAATTTAAAACACTTGGCAAATATAAAGACTCATGATCAAAGGGTGGTCCTATTTTCATACCACCCTTTAATTCTCAAAAGATTGGACCTATCCTATGAGAAAGAGTGGTGTGAAAATGATAATTCATGATATCGGAAAATACTTTTGAAAAACAAAAAGGAAGGAATTTAAAAGACAGAAAACTTTTGAGTGAAACAAATCATATATAACTTTTTTCTAATAAAATCATATATAACTGAAAACACCATTTGATATTAAAATTATTATTTAATATGTGGAAGAAAAAGATGAATTCCACGATAGACTTTGAACTTAATGGCATGATAATAATTGACAATAATTGGATAAGAAAGAGATTAGTCCATCTATATATAAAAAATGTTATTTTGCTTTATTTTTAACATACTTAGTTGAATATAAAGATAGATAGAGCATGCCACATCAGTCTCGTTTTGCTAAAACATCCTACAAACGACACGAAATTTATGAGATCATGCATATCCGAATTCCATTTATAGCATGCATGGTTGACCAAGATGCCCCATATTTTTACCTAAAAAACTTTTGAGCATGGCAAGAAAAAGCTTTGAAGAATCCATAGCTACTCAATGGCAAATCCCATTTGAATTGGAGTAATTGGCTCTAAATTTTTCATCAAAGTGATAATGCTAATTAAGTTTGTTTAAAATATTGTTGATGGTCAAGAAATGCGCACTTAATTAGAGAGTCGGTCAACTACACAAAAAGCTCAATTTTACCACCCAAAGAGAATGTCGTTGCGCATGCTTTGCCTTTGCCCCCCTCCAAAAAAAAAAAAGCCTCTGTTTGTGTTAGATTTTGAGGTCAAGTTGGAAGATCCTCCACCCTTTTCAACTGACTTGGTGGAGCATTATGCATCATCCTTTAATCTTTTTTCTCCCTTTTTTTTTTTTAATATATATATATATGCCTTCCATCTTTCAACCCATGACACAAATTAAGTATATACCAAATGACAAGTCAAGACTAATAAAACCAAAAACCTAATTGTATAATTGATCAAACACAAAGTATAATCATTTGGGATTGAATATTGATGGGGTCACAGCATTGCTTTTTCCATATTTGCATTTTGGATTCTGTGATTTTCTGCTTTTGTAGTAATTAACGTTTTTATTCATCTAAAAAGAGAAAAAAAATTTTAAAAAAATTGGTGGGTTTTGGTATCAGAATATGGTGGAAACTCATGTGTAGTTACATCAATCCTGAAAAAAAGCATTGAGAAGTAGGATCAATTTGGGGTTCTTGTGATAAACTAAAGCATTTAACTTTACCATGTCGAATATTATAGCCTGGTTTTTTGAGAAATACTGTAATAGCTAGTATCAATGAGACCCAGATGGAGTAATCCCTTCCCCCTTTCCCCAGTTTGCTTTAAAAAAAAAATAAAAAAAAATAAAAAAAGAGAGACCTAGATGGAATAACAGGAAGGAAGAAATATAACGAGTTTTCGTCCACGCAATCAACGGTGTGACGGGTCCTTCACACTGCACAGCTGCACTGTCTAACTGTCTTTATTATATTATATAATATAATAAACAGCCATGTCAAATCAACTCCTGCCAAGTGTCACCCAATCATTTTACGTTTCTCACCCTTTATGTCCATTTACAAACCCCGTTTCGTTCCATCAACTCAAAGCTTCGCAGATCCAGCAGGACCAGCAATTCATTGGTTTTTTTTTTTTTCCCCCTTCTATTTACCACTTTGCCCTTCTATTTTATTTTTCTAATGATTTCTGCTGTGCTTAATTGAGTGTTTTTTTTTTTTAATTAGTTTAATGCAAAGCATGGGCTCTTAGGCTTAGCTAGATAGGTCCTAGGGAATGGTTTAATTATGCTAGGGGAAAATCTTTGAACGTAATGAGTAGTGGAGATAATAAAGCTTCTTTCTTTTCTATCTCTTGGCCCTTTTATTTTATTGATTATATCATAATTTCTCCGTAATGAAAGGGTGTCAATTATTTCATAGATCTTCCTCCATAATTAGGAGTCAACGTCTAATTCTTTAAATGATTATTAAATAACACAACGTAAAATTATAAGTAAAAACAGAGGTAATTTATTTCATTCATTTCAAAGGTTAAAAAAAAAAAAAAAAAAGAAGATTTGTAACTGAGTTCTGTAATCATGAAGTCATGAGTACCCTTTTGAAAGTTAAACCCAATTGGGCCATCCCAATCTTGATGAGAGCCTTGTGGGGCAACTGACAAGGGTAATCTTGGAAAATAAAGAGCAAATCACGTGCTTCCAGATTTTCTTTGTAAAAAAAAAAAAAATTAAAAAATATATATAAATTTTTTTGTTAAAAAAAAAAAAAAAAAAAAAAAAAGCGGCTGCTGGGTCAGGTTTGTTTTTGAGTACAAAGATAACAAACTCTGGCAGTAGCAGTAAATTCAGTAATATACTGAATCCGTGCTTTTCTCGACCACAACCCTCGTGAATGGAGGGGCAGTGTTTTCACTTTTTCAGTTAAAAAACATATATTTTATAATTATTATTATTATTATTTACAATTCACTGCCACCTATGATGACAATTTTACCTTTTTTCTAACCTTCCCCAGATTTTTCTCAGAAACCTGACAATTTTTTTTTTATTTTATAATTTTTAATTGACGGGGGAAACTAAGCACAAGAGAGGAAGATACGACTACATTTCATGCCACATGTTTTGTCTCTTTAAAACCATCCTTGTCCATTTATGTCTCTCTCCAACGGCCATGTCTTCTCACTTGTACTTTTAACAAAACTGTCTTTTCATCATTTAATCCCTTAATTCTTTTCTTTAATAAAAGAATTCAAGGGATAGATTGGGGATCCCGTCCGAGTTTTATTTCCCAAAAACTTTCACTTTTATTGAAAATTGGGCTGTTTAGAACATTCATATTAGGCTAATTAAAATAGTAAAATAATAATAATAATAATTTTAACTAGTCCTTTAAAAAAATAGAAATAAAAAAAATATCTGCATCCAGCTAATCACTTTAGCTCAACAATGCATGAAAGAATTAATCTGATTTTTTTTTTCTTTAGGAATAGTAAAACAAATAATAATAATAAAAATATTTTAAGCAGAATAATAAAAGTGTATAACTAAAATATTAAGTTAGATGTAAGTGTTTTGAAAAATTTAATAACCAAAATAAAATAAAATAAAATGTTATTTTGCTAAACATTTTGTGAGTAGAACATGAATGCTTTTATGCAAAGAAGGTTATGAGATTCATTTGTTTTAGCTCGTCTAACTTAAAGAGATCCACCTGAAGCATGTGAACCTCATAATCTCTCTTTTAAATTGTCTGAATATTAATAAATTTAAGCAGATCAAATGTAAGGAATTTCAATCGGAATTTAAGACATGTTACAATATTCAGTATATGATTTTAGAGAAATGCTAAAAAAGAAAAAATTTCTTGTCTTTTTTTCATTCTTCAACCTGTTAAAACTATCATCAAATTTATGAGTTTTAAGTATAGACCTTTAAATTTAATAATAATTTTAAAAAATAAAAAAAATATATATATATATCAAATAAATGCTCCAACATTTCTCATGATTTTACCATAAAAGGATATTGAGGGTCACGTCAAGCCAGGTGGAATTGAACAATTTTACAATTTTATTTGTCACATAAACAAATGGGTTCATGGAAGGAGATTATGTAAATTTTTTTTTTTTTCCATTTTTATGATAGAAGAGTCCAACCCGACAAGACTCTGCACAGGTGAAGCATATAGCGCTGTCATTGTTACAAACCCATAATCAGTTATTATTCCTTCCAACAAAAGAATTTTTACAAACAACGTCTCCCTTATATTTTAAATCCTCCCTCCCCCAAAAGTAATAGTTTTCTAATAAATAAATGCTATATATCACACTTTTATTACATTTTATTGATATGATATTGTCAATTTTTTTATATATATATATATTAAAAAAAGACCTGATTGACAGTACCTTATTAGCAAAGTGGGATAAAACATTATTTTTTTCAATCAACTTTTGTTAGAGAGAGCTAATTGCAAGGGCAAAATGAATGTCATAGCAAGAAATGATATGCAAAATCATGACATATATGCTTAGTGTAGAAAAAGCACAATCGCCTTCAAATCCAAGCATCAATTCTTTACTGATTGGAATTTGTAGCTATGGTTCCTTGATATGATAGAAAGCCTTGTAATTCCACCCTGTTTATGGGTAATGCATGTGTACAAGTGATTGTATAGTAGAGAATACACTATCTACATACAATTTGTACTCTAATTAATCCTACGTTATCATGTTATGCACAATCTAATCTGTATTGCCAATGTCAATAGTACGTGTAATGTTGAAAGTCTCATATTGTTAGAATTTTTTATGTATATGCTTTTTATAAGATTGTGGCATTTCTCATTCTACAAAATATTTTTTGGAGTTGAATTAGACAGATCTTTTACTTGTTATGTAAATTCTAATATGATATTAAAGCCAAGTTTCCAGATTATGTGGCTCCATCATCACTCGTTTTCACCCATTTTCAGCACACACTTGGGTGTGCTGGAAGTCCCACATCGTACAAGTTTTTCATATATGTACTCCTTATAAGATTGTAGTATTTCTTACTTTACAACACATTTTTTAGAATTGAGTTAGGCTCACTTGCTACATATTATGTAAATTTTAATATGTAGCAAAGCAAGATGGCCCAAAAACACATATGTAAATAAGGAATATTAAAGAAAAGAAGAAAAAACAAAGAAAAAGGAAAAGTCCTTGAGCTTTCAAGTGATATGAGATTGAAAGTGTTAAAGTTGAAAATCCAGATCATCAAAAGCAGAGAGATAGAGAGAGAGAGAGAGAGAGAGAGAGAGAGACAGAGATTAACAATAAATTCAGGTTTCTCTAATCTGAAAGTCCCATATATGAGCAATGCATGGATATGAGAATTGACAAAGACAATGACAGTTGCTTCCTTCCCTCCTATTTATGCCCTCCCCGTTTATGCGTAGGCACATGCTCCCTTTTCAGAACATGTCCTGTTTCAAGTTTACATGAAATACAGCCTACAATCAATTTTTCTTTCATAATGCTCCCCTTCCCTTGCCCTACCAGCAGGACTACTCCATATTTATGTTCTGTTTCTTTACATGAATTTCGTATATTCACAGGATGGGCCATTTTTCTGATAAGTCACAATCCCTCCATTAGTACTACTCTTCCCCACTCTTCTTTTTTCTTTTCTTTTTTTCTTTTTTCTCCCTTCCGTAATGTATGTCTAGGTGTTATGGTTTTACAAGAAGACAGGTTTTGTAATGTTTATATCTGTTTTGTCTCTGCTTTGATTGTTTTTTTTTTTGGTTTGGTATTTTCAGAAAATTAGAAAAAGAAAGAATAGCCATTTCACCAAAAGAAAGTTAGAAACAGAGTTTTGAGAAATGGGGTTTGTATCATTTGAACTGCTCCGACCACCCACCGACAGTGAAAGGCACCCATTGGCTGAATTTACATGAGTTTTAGAGTAACAAGCTCCTGAAAAATTGGACAGTGTCCTTTGGAGATCGCCCCACATTTCATAGACATGCTGGCAAGGCCCCACTGTTGGTTGGAATGATGTGGACGACTAGTGGGCGTGCATCGTATGCAGTGTCCACAATGATCGTCTACTGGTCTAAAGAGTGCGGTTCGAGCCGACACGGACAGGGACAACTCCAATCGAACTAGTTAAGGCGACCTAGGAGCCATTGTCGAGCCAAAGAAGCACGCATTTTGTTGCCTTGCCCATACTCTCTGCAAGTGGGTTTTTTCTTTTTTCTTTTTTTGTGTGTGTGTGTTTTTGGTGTTTGCCAACGATGAATATGTACTCGAGCCATGTGAGATTCACATGGTGACGATGACGAGGCTGGCTGGTTGTAATTTTGCACTTCTAGCTAGTACACCAAAAACAGTTAGATAGTGCTCTCCTTATTCCAAAGGACATACACAAAAAAAACATGGCAAGACAAATATTGCAAGAACCCTTTCTAAACATTTCTATTATCTATGTTGTTCAAACAATTTAACCTTGGAGGAAAAGGAAGGGAATATATTTGAATGCTTGCCTCAAGCTTGGGCCTGGAGCCCCAGAACCCAGAAGGCATTTTAGCCCAAACACCTGGCCCCCTCGGCATTTAATGTTAGACTGTACACATGGCCCCAAAAGGCATTCCACATATCAAGGCTTGTTAATTATCCCGTCGTTACCCAAATGGGGGGAGTAGGAATATCAAGGCCAAATTAAACTACCATCCTAATTGAGTAGTGATTTAGATCAGTCTGAATTAAATAAACAGTCATTCAGCCCAAATTGTATGAGAATAAAAAAATAATTAAAAAAAATTATTTTTTTAATAATGTGAAATCCACAAAAAGAGAAAAAATGACCTATACTGAATGACTGTTCATTCAGCCCGGACTGAAAAATAAATTACCGATCCTAATTTTATTTACACCTTTAAATTATGATTAACCATCACTCTTAGGATGTATTTTAGATTGTAATTTCGTAGACAATAAGTACAATTTTAAATCAACTCTTAAAAAATAATCGTTTGAAAACTGCGTTTTAAAAAAAATTATAATTTGAAAATGTAAAAATATGCATTTTCAAATTGCAAGTAAGGATTATAATTTGAAAATGTAAAAATATGCATTTTCAAATTGCAAGTAAGGAGATACTTATTTTAAACGCATAATTTTAAAGGCTAAACTGTAATTTTGCTAAATGTTTAATTGCATTTTTAAAAATTACGTTTTCAAATTACACTTTTTAAAATCACAATTTCAAACGAACCTTTAACCACCACCAAAATATCAAATTATTTTGAGTTGTCCCAATGTCAAATTTGGCCATTAACCCATAAATTTGGTTGAAAAATGTCGCATGTGCTAATAATATGCGCATCATACATTTATTCTACCATAAATATCCTCAATTTTAGCAATGAAATTATCTCATTAACTTGTCTACACTATATTTTTTAATTGAAGTGAATACCTCAACAAAACACAAGAGAGGCTGCATGGCCACCTCTCTTCTTTGTTAAAAGCACAATGGACACACAACCACCCCAATAGAAGAGGGGTAGTTGCACAGCCACTCTGTGCTTTGTTGGGATTGGCCATACAAACCACCCCATCCTAGAAACAGCTATGTTAGAACTATTACTTTTGTTTTAAGGGCAACTAACAAAGCCCCTTACGATAAGGTGGCTATGTACCATTATGTTGTGTCACTTTTATTAAGAGTAATTTCATAATTTTATTGTTCAATTAGGGTAGTTACTAGTTAGGGTATTTTCGATACAAGAAAATGAACACATTATTGACGTCTGACATTTTCCATCTAAACCAACAGTCAAAAGTGACACAAACACAACTTGAAATAATTTGGAAGTTTGTGCTGTGAGTTACTTTAAATCGTAGTTTAGGCTTAAATGAAATTTCTGAGATATTTTGCAAGAAAAAAATATAGTTACTTTATATCGGGATAAATTATGAGATGTCACACATCTAGTTGATCCGGCTGGATATCTTCTTAGGTTACAGATGAAATGCAATGAAGGGGGTAAAGCCTAGTCAAGGTGAGGGCTTGCTCAGGGTAAAAATAAAAATAGAGTACGGTGAAAGCTTCAGCCTTCATACATAGCACAGTATAAACCCTGGGGTTGAAACGGAAAACAAAATGGGTAAAAAACATTTACCCATTGGGCATGCAATAAGGGACCGTCGTGAGTTTATGATGTAGAGATACGGGACACGAAGAAATTAAACGCATAAATGCTTCTTTGATTGAAGTAAAGCTTGGAACACCCACATGGGACTCCAACAACAAATATCACAGGCAAATCCAACACAACCATAGACAAAACAATAGCTAAAGGAAAACCTAACCACTATGATCTATGGTTTCGATAACTTACCATCATATACTAATTATCAAACCCTACCATATATTGTTGACAGTGCACAACAAAGTAAAGCCAGCATTAAAGCACGGGAAAATGGATTGAGAGAGCCCTCCAGCAGTTCCAGATCACTCAAATGTATCATCATCGTCATCAGGAAGAGGCTGACTGGCTGCAGCCATAAGCTCTGCTTCATGCCTGTAGGAAGCAACACAAGCAACAGTGAGAATAGAAGATAAAGGAAAAATGATTTACTGCAAGACAAAGAGGTGACAAAATGAGTTCACACATAAATCTCAGTGAAAAATTAAAACCTCTTCCGTTGACTATGGGTAAAATTTTAGGTGTTAAAGAAAAGACCCACGTCTCTCTTCTACCCTTTCAAAATTGATGTGACTTTTAAAATTACTATTAAATCAAAATCTAATAAAAGTATATCACAAATTTAATAGTAATTTTAAAAGTTACATCAAATTTAAAAGAACATAAGGAATCGTCTTCCAGATTACTCATCAGTATCAATTTGTTTCAGGAAAAGCAGGTGCATTTGCTTTTATCCAGTGGTGTTCAAAAGGCATTTCTGAATTCTTAAATCCTATAAACATTCTAGTGACCCTACTTGCTTTACTATTGAGGGCATCTTTTCAACATTCTTATTGAAAAAATAATGATCCCAAAAACTATAAAAAGATCTACACAAAAGCAATAGAAGGCAAATGATAATGTTCGTACTGTTGCTGTGCAGCCAAGTCAATTTGTACTTCTGGAGGAGCAAGAGCAGGAGACTCAACAAAGTGGAGAGAAGGGTCCCTAAATGACAAACAAGCATCAATCTCAAGTTTCATTTACAACATTTGCACAATAGCAATAAAGCGATGATATTATGCTACTGCATTACCCAGCAAGCTTCCTGGCAAGATACAGGAAGGGTTTCTCGAAATTGTAATTGCTCTTTGCAGATATTTCATAGTACTGCAGATTCTTCTTCCTGTGGAATGTAACCTGCTTTGCTTTTACCTGCCTGTTCCTCACATCAACCTTGTTTCCACAAAGAACAATAGGTATATTCTCACACACCCTAGGAATGCAACGGAGAAATTATTAATACCGTGTGAAAAATGAAAAAGAAAAATCAATAAATAATAACCCATAAAGCATTAGATTAGATTTAAAATAGTTAAACTTACCGGCAGAGATCACGGTGCCATGTAGGAACATTCTTATATGTCAATCGGGCTGTAACATCAAACATTATTATTGCACATTGGCCATGAATGCTGCAAGATCAAAAGAAGATATTACGTTAAGACCTTCAACCAGGCAAGCTAGGCAGCACATGGGATACAAAAAAGAAGACGAGACCTTAACAGAACCAACAAGTCAGAAAATCAACATGAGAAAGCAACTCCAAGCTAAAAACAAAGGAGAGACATACTAAAATATTAATTAAATTATTAAATTCACCATTTTCTATTAGCTTAATTTTTTGAAACTAACGATTTAAGCAAAATAGAGGTCTTGAAATCTAACCTTACTCCACATTATACCGCATTTAGATAAAATATTCTAGGTGTTGAACTCTATTTATTGAGAAAGAATTTAGAAAAAAGAATTAGAATATTAATTAAATTCACCAATTTCAACTAGTTTAAGCTTATGGAACGGTGATTTAACAAGACCAAATAAAAAGAGTACTGCTACACAAAGTCTTTTTCTCATACTCACTGATGTAGCTTTTGAAATCACCATAAAGTTTAAAATGAGTCACTATTGAATTTTGATCTAATAATAATTTTGTAAGCCACATTAAAAAGTGTGAAAGTGGGAGTGTGAGCATGAGATTGTGGGCAGCATTTCTCAATAAAAAATAATCGAGGGTGGAAGTCTTCAACAAGTTACATCAGTAGTGGAGAAGTGAAACTTATACTATCAAACAAATGAGGAGAGGGACGGGGAGTGCGCTAGTCAATCAATGAGCAGTATGATATGATTTGCCTAGATGCAATGGGGAGGTGGGCTCCAAGGCGGTCTTGGGGAGACTCCTTCGAACATCTCTATTGAGTGACAGAGCCCTTTTGATTGAATATGATAGCTGAACTGGCAGGGCAGGTTGACCGGTCACACTATGCCGAGTCCTCCCCGCTTCGTTGTCCGTCTCAGGGCTGGAATAGAACTCATGCGCAACTCCCTCTTTTTGGTCCATCAATCCATCCGAGAGGCAAGAGGGCTATTCATAGTAAGAACAACGTCAAGGAAGGGCATGAGACGGGGGTTAGGCTTGCGCTAATATCCACTTGGGCTTGGGCATCATTTAGCGCTCACAACACTTTATTAGTGACAGTCCTGTGCTTACCTAAGTGAGATTTTGCCTCATATATATATATATCGGGGTGGTGAAGGAACGCAAGACTCATCATCATATTAAGCCCCGGGGGGAATGACATAAACTGAATTTGCCTTGGAACCCTTAACACAAGTAGTAGGCATTGTTTGAGCATTTCTAGTAAACTAGCTAAATAGCTTTTTGGCCAAATCTTAGCTTGTTCCCTTAAAATACCGCCTCCAATGAACTGGCTTATGCTACAATAATTTTTCCAGTTGTCAGACTTCCTCACTACCTCCTGTCTCATCAATTGATTTTTGAGCATTTGTATATTCCATCGCTCTCTCGCACCTCTCACTCTCTAGCCTCGTTCGCACACTCTCTCTCAACTTTCTTCTTGTCCTCTACATTGCCATTGTCACCTTCGACATCAAGGAGCTGGTCTACTCCTCATCTTCTCCTTATCACCACCAGTCTGCTCCATCTACTTCCACACTGCTTCTCATCACTGAAGGTAAGCCACATTGGCCACTTCGATCTTTATAGTTCCAAAACAAGGGGTATTTTTGGGAATTACATTGCAACAGTTCAGGTCGGAACCAAAGCTTCTTCGTTCTCTCTTTGTAAAGCATCTTTGTGTAACCTTGTTATTCTGTTTGACTTGGTGGGAACAATCTCATTGCTTTGAAATTACAGGTTTCTAAGTTTTTGATCCCTGAGATTATAATTTTAAAAAGGTCTTGCTAGATTCAGAATTTCATGTTGAATTCTTGTACATCAAAGGCATTGTCTTTGTTGGTAAGGGTTTTGCTTTCTTTGTTTAGCTGAGTTCGTTTTTGGAGTTTCTCATGCAATTTATTGATTTTTCTTTCTGGGTTTTGGTCTTGGCTGTGAAAGAAGTCGGTCATTTGTATTTTTGCACAAGATTCTAGTTATCGTATGGTTTGTGAGTTTTGAGGGGTTATATATAGTGGGATTTGTGAGTATAATCAGGTCGAGTGGGTTTTCTTTTGCCCAAGTTTTTCGTTACTTTGGTGTTCTATTCTATATCTTTCTGAATTAGTCTTGGTTGTTTTTAATTGTATCATGGATTTGACTTTTTTATCTGGATTTTGTTCTTGGATGTAATTGAAGATGTGGATTAGATATATTTTTCTACAACTTTCTAGTTTCTAGTTGTTAATGAATTTGAAAGAATCTTTCTGGGAATAAGTTTGGTTTTTCTTTATGCTTTTTAGATGGTCTCAAAGATATTTGCAGGTTTGAATCTAATGTTACATATTCTTACTGTTATTATTTTACTTTTGTTTCTTTTCTATCTTTCTTTCGTTTTAGCGCAATCGGAACTATCTATTACCGGATGTAGGGGCATTTACAAGACCAAAAATAAAAGACTTTTTCAAAAAGCTTTCCCCACTTTTGCTTTGTATGGAAAATGGGAAGGGGATGGTCTTGTATCTAGGATAATTTGCCAGAGTAAATGGGTCAAGTTTTCTTCTCCCTACCCTCCTATGTCTCCTTCCAAAAGAAGATATAACTGTTTTGTTTATCTGTTTTGATTAAAGATTGTATTTGCTTCTTGTTTCAAGGTCATTTTTATAAGTTGGTTTATCTGTTTCATCACTTTTAAGAGTTTTTGGTTGTGATAAGCTTCCTCATGCATGTGCTTCTATGAGTACTTTCTCCTTTGATGCAGTAAAAGTTAAGTGGTGTGCTACATTTGTTAGTTATTTAGGGTACAATTTGAAAATTAATCTCTACTTGGTAATTCTTAAAACTTGGCCGTAGTTACGGATTTCCAGGGATTTTTGCATGCTTAAAGATAAATCCTATTAAGTGATGGAGCTTTGTTCTTTACTTTTGCTGATTTTTTTTTTTTTTTTAATGTGTACCTAGAAGTGTGAATAAAATGACTCATTTAAGTTGCTCTTTCTCTTCCCCATCAGCTTCCACTTACAATCTCTGCTGATGTCTGAAGTAGACAAAGCATATGGTTGATTTTATATGGGAACTTGTACTAAGTATCACATTAAAACCATGAGCATGTTGCTGAGAGGCAACATCAGATAGTGAGCATTTAGAATGTTTTTCCACTAACCATATTTAATAATCAGATGATTGTAAACCATTAGACTTGAAAATGGCCTTCAATGAATTTAGATAGCTAGCAATATGACTATAGCATCTACATATCAAAGAGAGGATTCTACATGTCAAAGATGATCCTCTCTAGGTACGTTTCTTAAATCATAGTTGAGTTGACATTGTCCTTATCAATGTAACGACAAAGTTACACACAGACCTGATAGGTCTTAAAAGAACAACCTTAACCTCCATCTCATTCTTATGGGAGAAGGAAATGCAATTTGAGCCATAGCTCATTGGCACTGGAAGATACATTTTGAGAAGGAAAGTTGTGTTGAGGTAAATGAAAATTGAAGAGTTCTATGGTCTTATTTATACTAAAGAATATGACCGTTGGAAAATGACCGATTGGAGAATACGGCGGTTGGAAGAATATTGCCATTGGAAGAAAGAGTGAAGTAAGAATAACGAAGAACATTTAAATAGAGGAGAGAAAGATCTAGAGAGTTCGATGTGTGGTTCTTTTGGAAAGTGGCTAGTAGACTAGCAAAAGAGTTTTCTAATCAAATTTTAGCTAAAGAATAGTTAGTTCACTAGGAATGCTCATACTCAAATAAACAACAAACATACACCAAAATCTCTAGTGGTTTGTCCGCTCTTCTACCTCCCTCTACTAGAGGAGTTCAATTCCATCTTTCCAATTTTCTCTCTACAGGGTCATTGAATCTTGTCCCTTCTACCCCAAGCTCAATCAAATTCATGGACATTCTTTTATTCTCAATCACAACTCAAAGATAACTGGTCATCATACAGTACTTTTGCCATACAACTTTTAAAGGGCTTGAATATGAAAGTAACACATGCCTAACAGCAGATTTTCTGATCATAAGAATAAACAGAACCTTAACCTTAAATTTATGTATTTCACGCACTCAAACATGATACCATAGATACCGTAGAATCCACTGAACGAGGTTAATCATTACACTTCAATAGAATGCAAAAATAGTAAGTAAAGCAGAATTTTAATTGACTAACAGAGGACAACAACAATATTATGAATTAGCATTTCAATCTGACTAGGAAAGGCAACAACAATCTTATAATTCTACAAAAAAAAATTCACTTACTAGTATCCATCTCTAAGACCACCAAATTTCTCTTGCCCAGCAGTGTCCCAGCAGTAAAACCGGATCTTCCCACAATTTGTGAAGAAGTCCAATGGATGAACCTCCACACCAATAGTAGCTATATGCAAGAAAAACCATGGAGGTGAATAAGTAATTCAAACACATCAAACTACAGCAGTTTTGTTTTTTAAAAGTAAAACCGACACAAATAAACCCCAAATCAAAGCAAGGCATCATTCAAGACCACTTACGTTCATATTTCTTCTCGAACTCCCCGGTCAGATGCCTCTTCACGAATGTTGTTTTTCCTGTCACGTTCAGAAACACTCAGCTTAATAAAACGACCTTTCTCCATACCAAAATACACATACATATAGATGAATACAAACACACGCACAAACACAAAGCAATCAAAACAAACTTGCCCAATACCAATGCACGTACACCTGAATACCTACATAATCTTAAGAATAAAGCTTCTCCAAACACACACACTGACATACACGCATGCATATAGGGGTGTTCGTCGGTTAAGTCGGTGTCGAAAATAGCATTTTCGCCTTTCGCCAAATCACAGTCGGTAAAGTCGGAAATTGTACCGACTTTATCGCATGTGGGCTTGTTTCGCCTACCGTCATTACCGACTTTTGTCGATAATGACGGTCGGAAATGTCGGTTAAATCGGGTCAAGTTTCTGGTTCGGCTGGGGTGGCCCATGCACTTTTTGGGTCAATTTTTAGGCTATGGCCTTGCAGCCTATTCGTTTTTTGGGTCGAAAAATAAGATTTCTAATATGGTCATTTTCAAAAATTATGAATATTTTTAAAATATAATATGACCCAATAATATAAAAACTTGTTTCAAATTTACATTCTCATAATCAACATTCACAAACCTATTAAGTCGGTCATTTACATTCTCATAGTGACATCATAAAATACTTTAAAAAAATCTTACAAAAAAACTCTTACAAAGTGATGTGACACAATATGATTAGATTTCTCAAAATGTGAATTTTTCTCATTTCCAATTATATTGATTATGAGAATGTGAATGTCAGTTAAAGTCGGTTAAAATCGGTAGGCGGTCGGTACAAAACCATTTTCGCCTACCGACCGACAATTGTCGGAAGAAATTTTTTTCTTCCGCCTACCGACTGTAGGCGGTCGAAGACGGTCGAAACTCGGTCGGTACACGGTCGGTACGCGGTACGCGGTGAACTTGCACACCCCTACATGCATACATAAATACGCACATAATCTGAAAAATAAAGCTCCCTGAAACATGCACACTTGCATACATTAAATTCATGTCTAATCTTAACAATAAAGCTTCTTGAAACTTTTTTCCCAATAAAAAATCTATTTGATTTAATTATCTCAGAATGCAATTGATTCTTCAAACCCCAAAAAATACTTTGTAACACGCTATAAAAATTAAGTCTGGATGCAGACGGTATATAACTGTGGATTTTATAGAATGCAATTGGTCTTTTTTTTTCCCCAATCAATATCATTCGTTAAAAAGCACACTAATTTCACGTAAATCTGTCCCGAAATTATTTTCTTTCGAAAAAAGCCCATAGTAAATACCATCCACAGTCCAAGACTAATCGAACGATTTGACGCAAACAGTCAAAAAAATCAAAATTTTCACAAACAAAAGAAAAAGAAAAATTACCAGTGCCTCCATCGCCAACGATGACGAGCTTGAAGCTCGGGTAGTCAACAGTCTGTTGGTTTGGTAGAGCCTATAAAAGCAAATTTAATAAACAAAATTAGAGCTTGAATGAAATCCAAGGGCGAGATCGATGAGCTAAAACCCTAGTCCGAAACCCTAACGCTGGAGAATGCGCATCAGACTCAGCGATCGGCAACAAAACTCCTAGAAAGAGAGAGAGAGAGAGAGAGATTTACCATTGGGTGCGTGTTGGTGCAGAGAGAGAATCTGCTACCTCAGAAAACAGCCAAATGAGAGGGGAGAAGAAGACGGCGATGTGTTTCAAAAGTAAGGGGAGGGGAGGGCCCTTATAAGGTTTTCCCTCCTGGCTTTAATTTGACGCAACTCTCTTAACCGTTCGATTTGATTTCGTTTCTTTCTGCTGTGTTCTAGAAACTCCTGACGGCCCGATCTTTTTTGCGTAACTCTCTTTTCTATTTGAAACAAAGGACTTACCAAAATTCATGGACGCGTGGCCAACATACAGAGAGCACCATGAAAATTTACTCTCTTTTTTTTTTATTTAATTTAATTTTATTATTATATTTTTCTTTATGTGAACCATGAAAATTTACTTGAGATGTGATTGAAGTATAGTATTTAAAAATCATTTTTGAATTTGGCTCGTCAACACTTTAGCCCTATTTGAGCTTGGCCCCAACTTGGCAAGGGTCACGTGTCGAGTGCCCAATTGAGTATTAGATCAAGGTTAAAGAGTTGTGAAGAACACGATGACCCCTTGAATAAAATACAAAAAAAAATTGTTCACAATGCTTAAGAAGTAAAGTTTTAGCTAGAGAATGATTCATTCCTTGAACAGGTGGTATGTACGGATAGAATCTTTGAAAGAAAACATAATGCCATAGATAATAAACAAAATAGGGGAATAATAAAATATAAAAAAATAGTTTTATATGATTCGGTCTATGATCTATATTTATAGAATAAAGTTAAAAAAATTATATTATACTTTTACTCTAATAGTCTTGATCGACTCGAGCAAGATTGAAGGAGTAGTCAAGTACAATTACGGAACTAGTAAGAAATGTTCTCCAATTTTTTTTTTAAAGTAACCCTATAATTTTTTTAAAATCAATTTTTTTTTTTTTTAAATTTTGTCCCCCACATCTAAAATTATAGTTATGTCTATGATCGAATGGGATCAATTGACTAATGTGTAAGAGATTCGCAATTATTTGGAATTGGTAGGTTACTATCAAAGACGTGTTAAAGGGTTCTTGAAAATCTTCAACCCACTAACAACGCTAACGAAGAAGAACGCACAATATGTTTTGTTAAAAATATATGCGGAAATATAAAATATGGAGAATATTAACAGAAAAGAGAGAGAGAAAAAAGAGACACGAGAAATTACGGGTGGTTCGGTGTTAGACACCTACGTTCACCACTCTGAAAGGCCCTTAAGGCAGTATTGTGCTCATTAACTTAATTTTGTCTACAATACAAAGATCTCTATTTATAGGGTATAGGATGAATATAAGTTTGGGAATCAAATCTCTCAGATTTGATTAGCAATCAACCCTAAATAGAGAATATTACAATATCACCCAAATATGGAATATACGGAAAATATAATATATTTTTCGGTATATTCTAACATCCCCACTCAAACTCAAGGTAGAAGATTCTGAAACCTTGAGTTTGAAAACAAAAACAAAAGTTCGATGGCGGCAGAGATTGAGTATGGGTCGTACACGGTGGCTGAAAAGCGGAGGCCGATGGTGAAAACTGAGTGCGAACACTGCCAAAAGAGACAAGAGGCTGGTGAGTGGTTAGCAACGGTGGCACGTGGCGGCGACGGAGATGGATCGACATGGGCCAAGATGTAGGGCCAGCTTGGGCCAAAAGACAAAAGGGCCGAAATCTTGGATTCAGCTTCTATCCAGCTTTCAGTGGAGGATGCTGCTGGTAGCCCTCCATGCATGGCTGAGAACATTCTCCCCCCTTATTCGGGTGATGCTGCTTCGGTTGATCAGGTGGATCCTGGCCCTCCTAATCTCCCATCGGACAGCGCCCCTAAGGCCCCCCGGTCCTCCTCCGGATAAGGTTTCTGAGGCTCCTCTTACCCAAGCTGGTCCGTCCAAAGACCTGGGTACCGAAGAACCTCTGTCTCCTACTCCTGACCTGAACCCTCTGGGCTGGTTGGTTAGCTGCTGACTCTTTGGACAATAAGGGCCATGCTCAGTTACCCAGGATGAATAAAAACAAGAATAATTCCCCCTCTTCGAGGTCTGTCCCTTTGCGGTCTCATTGAGACTAGAGTGAAGGAAATTAATAAAGGTTCTCTTTTGATGGCTTTGGCTAGGGAGTGGAAAGCGTTATGTAATTATCAGTGTGCCCCTAATGGCAGAATTTTGCTTTGTTGGAACCCTAGGGAGTTGGATCTTGTTCTTCTTGGCCAATCTGCGCAAGTTATTCATTGTAGAGTTTCGGCCAAATCTAGGGCTTGGAGTTGCATTCTCCGAATAACCGATGAAATAGCATCTCACCGTCCGGTAGTCGAGCTTCTTCAACTCGGGATTATATAGTCTTGCCTTTGCTTTGCAGGACATCCCCAAACATGTAGATGATGAAGGCTCGGCATCTTTCCTGTCCATCGCTTATAAGGAGTTTCAGGTGCAGCTTTGCAAGGAACTCGGTTCTGAATATAAACTGCAGTTTTCAAGGCTTCTCCCAAGAATTCCTAAGCAATCAACCCTAAATAGAGAATATATCAATATCACCCAAATATGGAATATACGGGAAATATAATATATTTTTCGGTATATTTCTAACATCCCCACTCAAACTCAAGGTAGAAGATTCTGAAACCTTGAGTTTGAAAACAAAAACAAAAGTTCGATGGCGGCAGAGATTGAGTATGGGTCGTACACGGTGGCTGAAAAGCGGAGGCCGATGGTGAAAACTGAGTGCGAACACTGCAAAAAAGACAAGAGGCTGGTGAGTGGTTAGCAACGGTGGCACGTGGCGGCGACGGAGATGGATCGACATGGGCCAAGATGTAGGGCCAGCTTGGGCCAAAACACAAAAGGGCCGACAAATGGCTAAAATCCAAAAGGAGCCGGCTTGGGCCAAAACACAAAAAGGGCCGACAACAGGCAGTGGTGAAGATTGAACGCGCACACTGCCGGAGAAGACAAGAGGCTAGCGGGTGGCCAAACGACAGCAGCACGTGGCGGCAACGAAGATGGACTGGCAAGGGCTAGTGGTGAAGACTGAGTGCAAACACTGCCAGAAAAGACAAGAGGTTGGCGAGTGGCCAGCGACGGCGGCATGTGGTGGCGACGAAGATGGATCGGCATGGGCCGAGAGGCAGAGCCGACAAACGGGCCAAAATCCAGAAAGGGCCGGCTTTGGCCAAAACACAAAAGAGTCGACAACGGGCCAAAATCCAAAAGAAGTCGGCTTGGATCAAAACACAAAAGGGCCGACAATGGGCCAAAAGATAAAAAGGGCTAGCTCGGGCCAAAACACAACAAAATGAGCCCACATGACCGGTTATGAGGTCAGCGCACCGAACTCAACTTGTGCGTGGCATGCATGGTGTTTTCATCTTCTTCTTATTCTTCTTCTTTTTTCTTTGTTTTTTTTTTTTGGGAAAATAAAAAATAAATAAAATATGACATGTGGGTAGTAATTTGGTGCAGCGCAGGTGCAGGTGCAGCCTCAGGCTGCGATTAGGTGTGGTGCGCGCATAGAAGCAATTGTGGACCTGCGGGTTATGATTCGGTGCGACGTGGACACAGAAGCAACTGGTGGACTTGCGGGCAATGATCTGGTGCAGTGCAATACAATGTACACGTGGGGCAACAATCAGGTGTGACGTGGTGCATGTACAGGTGCGAGCAGGGATCTGGTGCGGCGCAGTGTAGGTGCAGGCGTGGGCATGGCGCTTGGATCTCACGCACAAAAGATGGTGACGGCGCGTTAGATGTCATTGGGGAGCGTGCTGGAGACCCAGTCGTAGATCGGCGGATTCCGGCATGGATTCCGTTGTCTTTCTGCATATGGCTGAAGGGAGCAGCGCGTGGTGGCCAACGACGGCACGTGAAGCGCAAGAATGAGAACGACAATTCTTCTTGCAGCGCGTTGAGCGGACTTAGGCTGCGTGCTGGACACAATCGTGTAGATCGGCAGCCTCCGATCACGACTCTGGTGTCTACTTCTGGAGATGGCTGACAGGGCGGCGCGTGGATTGAAAGACTGAGGCTCCTGGTGGCGCGTGAGAGCGCGTGAAGACATATTTGGGGTTGATTTTGGCAGATCTGGAACGGCCGGCGACAGATCTGTTGACTAATACAAAAATAGAGGTGATCTGTTGAGTGTGGAGGCGCGTGGCTGAGCGGACAGAATATTCTGGCGGCGCGTGATGGATCTGATGGCGGCAAAATTTGTACAAATCGACAGATCTGGGCCTCAAAATCTTGATTTTGGGATTTGTTTTCCAGGAAGTGCTGCGGTGACGGCGGAGAAGGCACTAGCAGTGTAAGCGGAGAGCGAGGACGACCGGAATGGTGAAGTCGTTGGAGGAAACACCAGGAAACGTCAAGGATGTTTATTAAGGCCACAAGAAAGTGGCTCTGATACCATGTTGAAAATATATGTGGAAATATAAAATATGAAGAATATTAACGGAAGAGAGAGAGAAAAAAAGAGACACAAAAAATTACGGGTGGTTCGGTTTTAGACACCTACGTCCACCACTTTGAAAGGTTATATGCAAAATATAAAATATGGAGAATATTAACGGAAGAGAGAGAGAAAAAGAGACACGAAAAATTACGGGTGGTTCGGTGTTAGACACCTACGTCCACCACTCTGAAAGGCCCTTAGAGCTACATTGTGCTCATTAACTTAATTTTGTCTACAATACAAAAGTCTCTATTTATAGGGTATAGGATGAATATAAGTTTCGTAATCAAATATCTCATATTTGATTACAATTAACCATAAATAGAAAATATTATAATATCACCTAAATATAAAATATACAGAAAATATAATATATTTTCTGGTATATTCTAACAAGATAAAGATTAAAGACATGTAAAGAAAGCTCCGGAAGCTAAAGAATAGGCAAGTCATGGCTCTCATACTCACCAATTCACATGGCATTGGTTTATAAGTAGCCTGGATTTCTAATAAATAACCTTTATATATATAATCATGTAACTCCCATAGTAAAATCATCCATTAAAATAGAAATCATTTTCTCCTATGTTCCTATCTCTTCCTTTCCACTATGGCTTTGGAGCTCATGTTACGGAGTCGCTTAAACGGCACGAACGTCATTGCAGTTTAGTTACATCATTAAAGCGACGCCGCAAACAATCAAACATACTGAAACGGCACGTCGTTCAAGCACCCCAATGTTTATTGCCGCAATCGACGCCACGTAAATACCTTGTACTTGTAGCAGGTTGCAGCATCGCACGGGCAATTGTTACAGAGCCTTCTGCAATCTCACCAGATCTCTTCACTGTGGAACCCGCCATGGCCTCGCCGTCCGATCCTTCAAACCAGTAAGTTCTTTAAAACCCACACAACACCCACACCCATCGATATGTTTGACAATTTTGCTCAATAAAACGCATCAATCTTATTGTTGTTTCTCAATTTGTGTGCATGTAATTTTGCAAAGGGAGGCTGCTATGAGAAGGAAAAACAAGGGACCTGCTTTTAAGTTCTTGGTTCCCCTTATCTATGCCCCTGCCCTTCCTCTCAGTACGTCTCCTATTTCTTTCTAATTTAATATATTTATTGGTAAAATTTCGGTCTTTTTGAATTGGGTCATATTTCCTGTACGGGCCTTGGTTATTCTCTATTTTAGTTTGTGGGTATTTTGATTTTCAGTTCGACTGTCGCTGCGGAAGAATCCGGTTTTGAGGGACCGTTTGTTTACGATTGTGCTGGCAGGGGCGTTTGCCCATGGCCTTTATCTGGTGTATCCTCTTCAATTTACATATCTTGTTTGTGTTTCTATGCTATCTGATGCCGAGTTCCTTTTACTAATTGATCATGTTGTGAATGGAGATTGGTTTCGTCCTCAAGAGGGTTCTTTCAAATGAATTTTATCATACTTTGATCTTCAAAGAAGTTTTGATGTTTAGAGTTGGTAGGTCCTTGTAGGATTTTGCCTGTTGTTTGGTTCCAAAAGGGATCTGGAATATTAACAGTACGGGGAGAATGCTTTGGTGAAAGTATATAAATCATATTTGCTAGAGGAAGTTATGGGTATTTATCTGCACGATTATTCTCTACCCTCATAAGAAAAGTATCTTTGAGTTTTATATCTGAGCTGCTGGCTGTTTATTGTTGAGTCTTATGTCAAGAATCGGGAGTCATTATATTTTAACTGAAAAATGGAAGTGAGACCATTTCTTGAATTTCTGCAATGATCTTACTATAAACAAACATTTGGAAAAGAGTTGTTTCTGAAATTCAACGAGAGAGAGAAGTTGATAGGTTCCTAAAGAAATAGGTTGCAATACTTCAGTACATAGACTGTTGGCGTAACTATCAGTCACTTTTCATTCTTTTAATACTTCTGCATTATTTGTAAACTGCATGATGTGTTGCACCTTTAGTTGCAAGTAAATGGATCAAATCAACAAAAGAAAGAACATCTTAATTTTCCTCTGGTCTCTCTTTATTGTTGACCTCAGTGGAAGTAGATTTGGATTTGGCTCTGAGTATATTTGCCCCTCTTCATCTTACTCTCTTTAAGTTTTTATCTTTTGATTGCACTGGCTTTCTTATATTATTCTTTGCTGAACCAACCAAATAGGACACTATGTTGAGGAACTACAACTACGCTTATTGCAATGCTAATAAAGAATCTGTCATTCTATGTGGTCTTGAAATCTGTCTTACTGTTGATAAGCAACCTGTAAATTTTTTGTCTGTATTTCCCTAATAGACATATTCAGTACAGATCAATACGATATCGAGAGCAAGTGAATGCGTGGAGCATGGGTTGAGACATTTGATTGCCTACATTGCTTCTTCAACTATAATTGGTTTATGGACCTTTGTGTAGCTCAGATCTTCTGGTATACTCCATGAATAGATTAGGACGATTTTGATATTGCATCATGTACTTTTTTTTTGTCCCTTTAGCCAAACAATTGAGATATGCATCCCTATGTTGCGTCTCTTATTGCAAGTGAAATAATTACCAAATGCCGAAGTTGCTTTTCTATATTACAACTGCTCAATTATTTGAAACGTTATGGTTGATGCTTGAAATGCTAGATGGGACATGATACAGACTTGTGTTTGGTTGAGTCTGCCTCCTTTTTCTTTCCACATATACATGCATTTCCATACATGCTGTGGCAAAGAGAGGTCCTTTGATTGGGGTTTTTAGAAACTAAGAAACAGCAGGGGTGGAGGAAAAGGGATGTAGGATGTGCTAAAAAATGATAGTTTGGAAATTGGTGGTCCTTGGGTAGAACTTTTTGCCATGGGATTAGCATGGGTTACTGGTTGCCCTGGCGGGCATCTATCAAGTTTATAAACAAGAGTAATGCTAAAAACTTTATTTTTATCTCACAAATATCTTACAATGTTAATATGGCAGTTTCAACTAACTATTAGATTAATCATTGTTAAGGAAAAAAATAAAAAAAGCTAATTGAAAGTTGAAACTAGCGCTTTAGCATTGTAGGATATTTATAGAATAAAAATGTGTTATATAACTTACTCTATTAACAAGAGTAATGCTAGAAACTATGCATTTGCGGGTCACTGCTGTTTCCTTTCATTTGTTTTAACCATGCTTGAATATTATCCTGATGATACTATGATTAAAGTTTGTAAGGCAAAGTTTGTACGTTTTGCTCCAAGTTAAACAACTACTTATTAAAAGTCTAATTAAAGGAAACCACAAAAAAAAAAGGCAGAAGAGGTTTTGCAGACCCTGTTGACCATGACAAAATGAGAAATGGTTCTTTTTCAATCCTATAGTCCTCTTCCCGTTCAATTATTGCAAATTTACTATTGAATTTATGAAACCTATATGAAACCAACATATAGGTCTCACAAATTTAATTGTAAATTTGGAAGAGTTGGAGGGGAGGAGGATCAAAAGGTTAGACGTCTAGTATGTCTCCAACAAAATACTTCTCCAAATTGGCCAAGAAAGGCAGGCAGAGATATGGACATATAGTTGTAACTAGCAGAGGATTATAAACATTCTTCCCCCCTAAAAACATCCTTGTCCTCAATCTGGAAGACAGGAGGTAAACTCTTCTTCCCAAGACGCATCGGCTAGAGAAAAGCCGAAACAATGCACGAGAATTTCGGGCTTCCCTGGTCTCACCCGCTGCTCCAAAACTGCTCGAGGTTGGACGGAAGAATTATCTTCCTTTGGAAAGTAAATCAGTCATGACAGGAACATTTTCTTCAATGTAAATGCTTAAGGACCGAAACGTGAAAAACATGATGAAGCTTGGAGTCCTCCGGCAAGTCCAGCCAGGCTTGTAGCAATACTCAAACCCAAGGAAGCCATTTGATCCACTCATTGGACCTTCAACTTGTAAAACACCTTGAGTACAAACTAAAATTAAATTTTGTTCCGTTTAGTGTAAACAATTCAATCACAAAAAATGGACTCCAACATTCCATGAAGTTTGAAAATATTTTCAAAATATATGGATGGCTCAAACTCGATGGAACGAAATTTCCATATTTGCTGAGCGGGTGCGGGTCTACTACAACCAAGATATTATATTTTCCCTGCAACTCAGGCAATCCATGGATGAAGTCCATGAATACCTCAGCCCAAACCTTAGTAGGCATGGACGGTTGCAATAGGCCTACGAGCTTTGGTAGTTTCGGACTTATGCCTTTGACACAGCTTGCTTGATTTGCTACTTTTTTGGGCCTATAGAAAACGGGCTTAATCCTATCGTATGGTTTTGAAGAAACCCTCATGCGTGCTAACATGTATTTTAATTTTTAGCAATGATGGGTTGAATGAAGGAAGATTCCTTGGTCAAATAAATCGGCCCCTTTTTTGAAGAAAATAAGGCCATCTTTATATTGTCATGGGCCGACAGCTTCTCCCACCTGAATCTTCCCAACCAAAGCCTGCAATTCCGGATTAGACTTAGGATACGATACTTTTGTGGTGAAAAGTAACCGATGGAATGGGCCAACCCTAATCATATCAGAACTGAAAAAAAGAAAAAAGAAAAAAGCATTTGGGTAATATGTTTAGTTCAGAGCACATGCAATCCATTGTGTCCTAATTCAAAAGGCAAACATTTGATAGAGACAACAAGTTTCAAGTGCTTTACTAAAGATTAGTAATTTTGATAAATTTGTAGAAAACAGAAAGGAAAACTCAAAGCTTTTTGACTCGCACCATCAGGGGCGTCGAGCATGAGGCTCATGGAAGGAGTGTCGTGCTCTTTTGCAGCCTTCAAGCTCTCCACCAACAAAGAAACCATGTTTGAAAGAGAGAAGTTCATGACTGGCAAGAGAGAAAAAGGATTTTAGATATTATAGTTAATTTGGAGTTAACAGCGGGTGCCTTATTAATGTTTTTATAAAAACATATACATCTCATATGTTTAAGAAACAAATTACAGTTTAGAGACTATAAAAAAAAAATCCTAATTTGAAGGAAAATTTTGTCCCTTATATCAAGAGTATCATTTACTAATTACAATATAATGCACTATTCTTTATGGTGAACAATCATTCGTTCATTTTCCTATATATGTTCCCGACCAACTAGACAAGCTATTATTATTATTATTATTTATTTATTTTTTATCACAGTGTGATAGTTGTCTTTTTTCCTATATACATATATATATATATATATATATATATATATATATAAAGATAAACTGCTTAATTTGTAAGTTTTCATGGATATGTTTTGCTTAGCTCCATTTCGATTTTCGTGCTTTTTCTCAATTTGATATAATTTCCAGTACGATGTAGTGTATAGAAATTTCCACCCTTTTTCGATCTAGAATTACTATATTCTCGATATATCGTATCATTTGATTCTTTTTAGCTGATCATGATCGATCGGGGTCCAAGTACAATCACACATGGTGTTAATTTGGTAAGAAATGATTAGAGAGGTGTGGGACGATTTCAAATAAGATTTGACACATTTAAAAGCATTCAAAAGGAAATAGATTACATAAAAACAAAATAAAAGTTTTGGACCCCATGAGTTGAAGCTGCCCCATGATGATATGTCCCCAGACAATGACTAAATCAAAAACATATACAGGTCAAGTACTTCAGTTATTCAGTATCTGCATCCATATCGATCCGTTTTGAATTTGCCCCACTTTCACTGAATTTCATGCTTTAATTTCTATGTTTACAATGTGATGTTTCTTCTATTTTCTATAGTTTTATACACATTGCAGTGTGGGCTTGTCAGATGGCCATTCTAACAATTAATTAAGGTGCATTCTCCGTTTGATTTTTGTTCCAATATCTTCATAATTTTCAACTTCCTTTCATTTCAATCCATAACATATTACTTACCAACTTCTCCATTCTATCCAACAAGCATAATGTTTTGTTTTTTTCAAAAAAAAAAAACCACTCTAACTTGGAAACGGTAGGATTTGGAATGGAAAAACTATCAAGTCAATCTTGAAAATCTTGAACATTCCATTTTCTTAGATAACATGTAAGAGTAAATATATCATCATATAAATAGGGCTATTGAAATAATAATAATAATAATAATAATAATAATTGTGAGCCACAACCGCAAGTAACTGTGTAGGATGAGAAAATTCTAGAAACTAAATTTTTAGGAGAAATTTTACTAACCCTCCAAACTTTTGCCCGTTTTGATATACCTCTACTAAAATTTTTTTCCTCTCACTTTAGTATCCTAAATTTCTAACTTCTCTCACTTTACCCTATTCGTCAAAATTCACCGTTAAATCTTGTTAAAATTCTCAAAATATCCCTGTATTTTTTTTTTAAGAAAAAAAAGTTATAAAGAAAATCTAAAATGAATAGTATTTTGAGAATTTTTGCACCATTTTATTAGGATTTAACAAAAAATTCTAACA